>VMTU01000046.1:0-11453 GCA_016759055.1 Paramecium bursaria
TAATCTAAAATTACAATTGCTACTTTATTAGGAATGAATTTTACAAGAGAAATTATGAAAGATAGCTTAAAATGTTATTATTTCTTAATTCAGTTTTATTCTTTAATTCAAATTATATGTTATAACTTTCTTAAAATAATGGTATTATGAATAATCGTTTGCTATTCATAGAGCTCGTTTTGGATTATTATCCATTTGAAATTTTAAGTTCCTAAAATGAGTTCAGATTAACGTTTGAATATTTCAAATAAAAATGTGATTAAAAATACTTTATAATAATTTGATTATTATTAACTAATTTACCATTTATGTGATTTTATCAAATTCCTTATCAATGAAATTTTGATAGTTCGTGAGGAAAGATCTTCTTTATAAAATTAAATGCTACTCTTATATGAATCTAACAATGTCTATAATTATTTTTATTTTTTTGGCATGTCTCTTCTCTTGAGTCAATATATGTAAAACTCTTAAAGTGTTAATAGTTATTGAAATAGTTTGTTACAATTCTCCCTTAAGTCTATCCTAGAGTAATTGAATATTCCTCTAGTAATGCAGAAAAGGCCATATTTCATATTAATAATGTTTTGCCTAATAATCCTTGTGATCCAAATTGCTATTTCAAGCTTATATTTGAAAGCCTCTCCAATTCCTTCAATTTAAGGATTTGGTGCTATTTGTATATTTTCTCGTCATTGTTAACCAGTTCCATTTGATGGCAAAACATTAAATTTTTATTAATCTAAGTCCATATTTATTAGAGTTTTAAATATTTTTAAATATTTTTAAATATTTCATTTATCGTGAGCAATTGCAAAATCCTTATCACTTTAATAAACATCCCTCAAGCAAAAATTAGTAACCATTCGGAAATAGAATTGTAATTAATATTAGTTCACAAATAAGGCTTTGAGGTGACGACCCATTAAACATCCCCACGATTTAACTCTTCGAATTGAGGGAATAGCTAACGATAGTATAATAGCCAACAGTTGTATAGAAACTAAATATAGTAATAATTAATGGAATGATTATTAAATAATTGATAATTCAATAAAGCCTGGAGATAATAACATTTAGAAATACGGATCTCTCAAAAATATAAAGAAATTAAGACTTTACGATGAGCTTGATAAAAGTAGATGTAAAATATATGAATTAAAACTAAATGGAAAACTAACATAGAATATTAAAATTATTATGATATATGTGGCGCCCAAGTAATAGTTAATGAATTTTAATTTCCAATAATTGAGAAGGTAGTTTAATATAAATTTATGGTAATAATTTTATTATTATTAACAATATATTAGTGACACCTAAACTTATTTCATTATTCATAGAAGGAACTTAATTGTTTGCAGTTAATGGTTAATTGAATATGCTTGATTCCTAGTATCTGATAATTCATTATGGAATTAAGATAATTGGCACATAAGAGAAACCCTATTAATCATAGGCCAAAATAACATTGTGAGAGGGAAATATAATGACATTTAATTGGTTAGATTTGGTAATAAAGTATTTGGCTGCTATCAATCTAATTTATAATTATTTGGAAAGCCTAAACCCCAGAAAATCAGATGATCACTGGAATTTACAAGACAAGAAAAATGAATGTGGAGCTAACAATTATTTTAGTAAAAATAGAACTATCCCTTTTGTTGTTACTGAGCTAGTGATTGCTATGTTAAAATATCCTTATAAAATACAATCAAAAAGTAACATCAAGAATAGCAATAACTTAAAGTACTTTCTTGGGAAAAAATAAGTCTCGTGAAACCTAACCACATCTGTCTTAGCCAGTCAATTGCAATAATCAGCTTTGGCTTGATTATCTCGACCAACTGCTCTGGTAATTTTCTATTGTGCTTACAAATTAATTACATGAGGCTAATAATGGTTGTTAGCAAGTTGCTCCAAAACTAATCTAGCAATCATTACCACCTTAGTCAATATATTTACGTTACTACTTCTGGTGGAGGTCTCCTGCTAAAGCAACAAAATCCTGCTGTTTTGGCACATTATCTGTTATTGAATTCTTTAACTTGTAGCATGTCGATCGAGTCCCAGAATATAGAGAGCAATAAACATATGGTGCCATGCATCCTACAGCTTGAGACCCGTTCCAAACAAATCCTTAAAGGATCAAATTATATTATTCAATAGTTATATATTAAATTTCTGTTGGTTAACCACATGCTTTATTATCACATTAGATTAATTAAATTCAGTGGCTATGTTTAATGTAACACAATAGAGGAGAGCTCCATAATTATTGCAATCTATGGCTAGTATAACTATCCTTTCCATCAAAATAACATCCTTTTACATTCAAACCTAATATCTTCGCTAGGGAAAAAAATGTAATTAATTAAGAGCATTTTTAATATCCAGACTACCAAAGAACTCTGAACAGTATTTATGTAAACCATTGTATTTTTTATATCTACACTGCCAGCACAATTAGTTTGTCAAACTTTGCGAGCGAATCACAAGTTTCATCTGCTGTAGGCAAATCCTAGCAAAGCAAACCGCATATGAGGATCTATCCAGGCAAACCTAATTATATGAGCATGGCCATTAGACTTAATAAGAAATAGCCAGCTCAGTTGATTCGCGGACTTGAGGTTGAATTCACTCCTGCTCTATTTTTTATGCATATGTATGAATAAATCTAACATGAATCGATTGCATGTAAATAAAAAGTTATTTTGGTGCAAGAGATTTTCAACGGCATTTTGAGAAGGATATGAATAAGTCTCCAAGAATCACCTAAGTTTGGTAATTATTTTAAGCATTATTGGCTAAATTGATAAAATTCTATAAACATTTAAATTATATATAATTAAAAACCTCATATGCAATAGCTTTCTCAGGTATGTATGGTCGATGACCATGAATAAAAGCCTATAGAGTATGCCTGTGTCTATCCGTAGTGCAACTTGGAATAGATTTCTTTGCAGCAAATGTTTGAAAGTTTAAAGGCACAGACATTAATAATTTAATCATGATTACATCGTAGATCACAGGGAAATGTTATAATACATTCGAAAGACAACCATCTAATAGGATTAGTCTATTAGCTAAAAAGAAAAATATAAGTTAAAATAGATAATATAAGAGATTTAAAGCTAAACAAAAAATTTGTTAAACTTTATTGAAAAGCTGGAATAAGGAATTGAGTAATTCCATACCTCTTTATTAAAATTAAATAAATCTGGTTTCAACTAATTAGATGATAATGATTTGAATAATCTGATTAAAATCGATTAACGAGTTGGTGATATCTACAAATAACTATCAGAATAATCCAATCCTATTATCTAAAATCTAATTAGAATTCAAGAATACTGTCAATTATAAATGAAAGATGATAGAGGATTGGAGGAAAAAATAAAAGATGCTTAATATTAATTGAGTACTTGGATTAGCTTAAAGGAGAATTTGATATATATAGTCATCATCAATTTCAAATGATTTCAAGTATATTGCTTCTGGTGGATCTGATAAATTACTAAAAATATGGAATTATGAAAATAATACTCTTTTACAATCTATCAATTTAGATAACTGGATAAATAGCATAAAGTTTACAGATGATTCTAAATTTTTGTATGTTGGACAATATTAGTATTTGCACTAATTCGATATTAATAATTAGTTTAAGGAGTCATACAAATAAGCCATTCACTCAAAATCTATATATAATATATTATGTATTACTAATACAATAATATTGACATCATCTTTTGATAATAAAATTATAAAATCAGACTTTAATTTCAAGCAAAAAATGCCAGTTATAAAAGGACACGATCGTACAATACATGGGTTAGATTATAATAATAATTTAAATCTTATAGCAAGTGCCTCTTTTGATTAATCTATTAAGTTATGGAATGGTAATAACGGAGAACCAATCATACAAAAATGAAATGCACATAATAATAATAAAATTATTAAATAAGTATTATTCATTAGCAAAATAAATTCAATTAATAAGTTTAGATGGTATAAGTAATATACTAATTTGGAAAATAAATCTTAAGGAGAAATAATTAGATTAAATATCAAAGATTACAGACACTAATTAAATTGTGAATATATCTCTAGTTTTAGATCAATAATATATTACCTTGATTTGTAAGGAATATATACAAATCTATTCAATAAAAGGGGATTATATTAGGTCGATCAACCATGATGTTAAAGAGTTTTGTAATTATTAATTAAATTATTAGATAGGTTTAAAACAATACAGCCATAATCTATGAAAGCAATTATTGTTGAAGGAAAAAGTAACTATTATATATATTTTAGAAACTCTAAAGATTTGCAAAATACATTTAGATTGAATAATTAGAATTAATTACATTTATTTAGAAATCAACGTCAATCAGCTTTCTAAACTCTATTTTTCAATTGGGCTAACCTTTCTTTTTAATGTCTTAATTAATCTTATATTATTGTTTTATATAATTTTTTCATATATACAGAATTAGTTCATTACACTTTTGGTGATAGCTTAGTCTATTCAATAGTGAAGGATGGGAATTTATTAATTAATCCTTATCTAAATTATGTTTTGCATTTAGTTTTAAGAATAAGAAAAATTAATAAAATTTAATATCATTCAACTTGTATGTATTAACACAATTTATTTATTTATTTATGGACTCCTTTACTGAGGGAAACAAAATTTACAAATCAATATCTTCCCGAAGTGACGTCTTTTTTTCTTTCTTCCCGAGATGCCAGCGTCACCAAACAACTCTCTAGGCTAATCTTCCACCAAGTCTGAGCTCTAGCCTCGGAAGTACACCGCACTTATTAACTCAGTTTTTGCTGAGAGGACCCCAATCTCAATCCTTACTTTTTTTTAGTTGGTCCTGATTCTTTTATCTTCCCTAGACATTTGCTTCCACTGATATAGGACACAGCAATAAATCTAGATCGGAAGCTTGTTGAGTGACAAAGGAGGTTAGGCTTTGCCAATCTCATCCAACTGGATTCGGACTAAAATTTAAGGGACAACATGGGTGTCTCCTTCCAACTAGGTATCTCACTAGCAGATTTCACTCCTCGATAGTCAACGGGCGATGTTTGTCGATTGACTACAATCCAGGATGGAGGGTGATCATCAGATGATAAGCGGATAGTTGGTTCCATGCCATGGACATCAGGCCTTCTGATGAATGGTTCGGGCTTGAAAAAAGAATATAAAAAAAATAATGTGCTATCTGTTTTATCATAAGTGATAAACTGATTTGTCATTTAATTAACATTTTCATGGGTTTTTCTTACAACATCAGGTTTTAAAAATATAATAGACACAAGTAGCATGAACATATTGAATAAAAATTATCGAAAAACACCATAAATAAAATCAACTAATTTTTATTAGATTGTTTAAAAGTTTAAATATTGTTTTTCTATTAATCAATCATTACTCTAAATATATGATTTAGAAGTTAAATACATTTAATTCAGAATTTCTCTAAATATGAAAATTATTAATAGTATGTATCTGCAATTCAAAAGTATGAAACAAAAGTTGAAAGTCCAATCAATTTTGCCCAAATCAAAGATTACTTTAAATCTCATGTCTTATTTCTTTTTGTGCTCAAATAACGATCAGATATTTGATAAAAATTACAGAAGCTAAAATACATCAAAGGAGCTTACAAAAATAATGTGAAGACACAAAGATTGTTATTATTGTGTAAAGAAGTTGTAATAGGATATAGGGAAGTCAAATTTAAAGTGATCTTGAAAAACACATAATAACACCTCTTTGTACCTTCTTGTGCAATATTGACAATGTTGACTTGATGGACCTAAATAACTAAAAAGAACTTGATATATGATTTAGACGTTTTCCTTGATAAAATAAGTGAATTATCACTCAATATTAGTCCACAAATAATCAATTTAGTTTTGACTTTCAATTAAACAATTTTTATCGAATTCAACACCATAAATTATGCTCGTAGTAATTTTCCGATATATATTTAATGATATCTAAAAATATATTAGTCAATGTTCACTCAAATAATTAAATATGATGTAGCAGAATTAATATATCACCACATCAATCAAGTTGTTTGAAATGAATATCATAATTTTTATTTACTCATATTAATTGCTATTTACGAGAGAACTTTTAATTTAAAGCGATGGAAATCTATTTCTATTTTAATCAACTATTGTAGTCCAGCTAAAGGAATAGGAACTTAAGAATGTTTACTTAAATTAGTTTTTTATTTCAAGAAATACAAAGCGTAGTTAGCAAGAGATAACACTAGAGTAATAAAATTTTGTGCAGAGTTATTTAATTAAAAATAAAATTCTGTTTTGCTTATCAATATTTTGAAATAGTTCATAAGGAATAATTAGTTAGAATTCGGTTAAAGGAAAATAAACAAGTGAGAAATCAAGTATTTAAAGGGATATATTACCACTTTATAATGGATACCCCATATCTGTGATTCAAAATAATTAAACAAAAGGGTTATTTTTTGATTTTATTTTGAATTTAACGTTGTTAGTTCTTGTTTTGGTCTAACATTTAAAAAAATACATTAAGTAATGTGTTTCTCAGAGAAAGGAGACTTTTATTATATTTTCTATAATTTTTATAAATTTAATTTTAGGAATATCTGATGGTAACTCTTTTAAGTAATAAGGCCTTTATTTCAAAATTTAAATATTAAGGCATTATTTTGATATTGATATTTCAAATAGAAGGACAATAATTCTAAATAATAGATAATCTTCATTTTCCTCAAACCTGGAGATAATTTATATATTAGTTGATCTCTAAATCATTTGTGCAGTTTTTAGTTCACTATATGTCGCTTTTCTCATAACGATTATAACAGAATTAGTCATGGGACTTGTAATATAAACACGCATTTTATATTAATAATCCCTCATTATTATTAATAAGCTTTTGTAACACTTAGAGTATTTCAAATAATTTAATTTGAGATATTAGGAATTACTTTAATTTAATGGATATTATATGCCAATTGTATGTAAGATAAAAGATTTAGTTGTTATAATTAAATTTCATCAAATCATGTCTCAAATGCATTATTTCAATAATTTATCTATTGAATTCTATAAAACTAAAATATTTAATGATTTTCGAAACGAACAAAACCAAATTAGTTTTGCTGCACTAGGCTGTACCTTGATTGTTCGATAAATATATAATAAAACAATTTAATTAATCATATCAAACATTACTTATCAATAAAATATAACCTTATAAACTTTACACTCTTGTAATTATGGTTCAATTGCTCCAAATATATCAGAAGAAATATCTTAAATATTATAACCTGCTACATCATATGAGGATCCAAGCACTTATGTTTGGCCGTTTTAGAAATTTCCATTCACAAAAATATCATACGAACCAAATAATGGCCCTAAAGTTTACTCGCAGTATACAGCGTATTTTCGAAATTTTAGCTTGTATATTTCCTTTTTGTTGTATTAGAATATAAAAGATTTCATTGTATGATCCTAAACATAATTGTTTAATTGCTGATTAAGTTAGCAAGGACTGAATCCACCAAATCTGTTTCCGTTTTTTGAAGTCATTATTGTCAATAAGCTTCCTTATAAATCACATTCTCCCCAATAAGCTTTACAATTCAATCCATCTCTAGTCCCTTGATATAAAAGTTAATATTCAATTTTTTTCCCTACTAACACTCATTTAAATGTTCGAATGCTTTGTTCCCTCTTTGATTAATGATTCAGCTTCTTTATTTATTGACACCAGACTAAATTAGATTATCGATTTACTTATTTAAGATGTAAGAAGCAACCTAATTTTTACTATTCATAGCCACATTCTTTTATTTGATAAACGTCTAATTTAAATTGTCACTAATAAAATTTAGTTAGTTTTCTAATTAAGCCAGCTCATTGGTCCCTTAGAAAAGGACATTAGGATTTAAAATCAACTATAATCTGTGTATTTAGGGAATTAAATCAATTCTCAAGGTGGAGCTGTGCAGCATAATAAGCTTATGAAAATTGTCTTATCTAAAGAGATGCTGATTTCATAACTAGAAAAATTTTAGATTGTTATGTAGCAAATTTTAACAAAATAAATTATCATACGCTTATTAGTTAAAGAACAGAAGAGAAGATTTCTAATCATTTAGTAATGCATAAATTAAATGTTATCATTAATATATCTAAAATTTAATAAAATCTAACAGATTCCTTTGATAAAACCTCTTTAGCTAAGAATTGCTGTTACTATATACAAATAAGAATTTGGCCTATCAAGTTCTTAAATACAATTTTAAATTGTTATGAATAGGAAGATGATAAGACTTATTTATACTTTAAATATCTCCAAACGAAATAAAAAACCATATAAATCCATTACTAAAATTATTTACTTGTTATCTTATTAATTAAAATTAATTAAATGAACTATTGACTTTAGCTTTTAAAAAAGCTTAAATAAATTTTAATAAAAATCTTGCTATAAAAATGAATCTTCAAATCATGCTTCTACCAGGTAAAATTTTGATACAAACTACTTTTTAATCAAATTAGGTTGAAAAAATAGGTTAATTGAAAAAATTTACTTCTGGGATAAAGATAGTGATTGCAACCTCTGTTAGATTTAATCTGAAAAAAACAAGTTGTTTTACAATTAATTAATTTCCTATTTTTCGTTTCTATTTAAATTTCAAATATTTAGATTAATTACTTTTGAGAACCTAGCTATGTCTACAAGGTGACCTTGATATTTCTTGTCCTTCATCTTATTTATTTCAGAGCAGGAACAAATTAATCAAATTTATTATAAAAATAATATTAATTATTTACATTATCAAAATTTGACAAAACCATTATGATATTAATTTTTTTAATAAGATGTTCAAATTTTTCTAATTCGTCCTGGTCGCCATTCTAGTTGATAGATAGCTTATGGAGGAGGTTCTTTGTGATGATAATCTTGATAATCTAAGTTGGATCATATTTGAGGATGAAATTATTTGTAACAATAATTAATCGATGAAATTGACTGCATCCCATTTTTACCATGATGTAAAGGTTCTAACTAATTATGGTGTCAAAAATTACAGAATCGCTAGTAGGATCAGTTTGAATGATAGTTGTTCATTAGAGTGTGATGGTTGTTATGATGGAAATGCTCATGATTGTTTGCAATGCAGTCACATCTCTAGAGGCTCTGGCTTTACATACCCTAAAATGAGTGATATTATTACTAAAAAACCACTCGATTGTTCATGTGCAGAGGGAATGATCGAACAGTACCCTTAAGAAAAATAATGTGTGTGTAATATAAAGAATGGCTGGTATTCCATTTACGGAGTAATAAATTATTACTCTTTGGAGTGTTATAGTAATTTATTTACACTATTTATAGAATGTCCTTTAAATATGGCAATATGTGAGGCCTACAATTAATAAGGAAACTTATCAATCAAAGCTATAAAATGTGCCTAAGGGATAGGTAGATCATCTAATACAGTTGATAACTGTAATTGCATAAAAGGATATCATGAATACAATCCAATTTAGCATGATTGTTACAAAAATGCTAACTCTACACAAAGTAAAATTTTTATTCAGCTATTTTCTAGAATATGCACGATAATTAGGTTACAGTGGAGCTCGAGATTGTACAATTCCACCGATAAATTCTGTATATACTGTAGATGTAATAAGATTAGTTGGTGATAAATTTATGTGCGTAACTTATGATGATAACAACTACTAAAGTGAACCTACTTTTTATTCACTTGTATATGATCCAGGAAATGGATTAGGAACCGGTAAGTTCATAGTATTTCCATACAACATGCAAAATTGCGCTCCAGGATGCACATTTTATCATTGTTTTGGGCCTTTAATTAGCGACTGCTTATAATGCAACTCTAGATCCAGAGGAACTCATATACCCACTATGGCAGAATTAATGGATGGCCTTTAAAATTCCAAAAAAGTTGATTGTTCTTGTAGGCCAAACTATGTAGTTGAAGCTTCATCATGTTATTGCCCACCACCATTTATTGAGGAAAGAGATGCTGGTGGTTAGGTTATGTGGAATTGCACACCACCATGCAATAAACCATGTGGTAAATGCATCAAGGACTCAAAAGTATTATGTGCTGAATGTTTGGATTCCAAAATGATTTATAATCCCACAGATTATACTTGCATCTGTCCGATTAAATATTATATGAGCTTAGTAGATTCTTATTGTTATGGTATTATATAATATTTAAATTAGCCTGCCATCAATCATGTTAGACTTGTAGTTATTCAACTGAATCGAATTGTTTGAGTTGTCTAGAAAATAGTAATAGAATTTTCTTAAATGGAAAATGTATTTGCCCTGACCATTATGTGATAAGTACTTAACCAATATGTTAATAATGTGATTGGAGTTGTGATACCTGTCTTACTACAGATACTTGTTAGACTTGTATGGCAGGTGATAATCGGTATATTGGTCCCTCAGGGCTTTGTATCTGTAATCCTGGATTTGCAGAGGACTTAGGGACTTCCACTTGCAGAAGTATTAATATAAAATATAATTAGAATGCATTTACACTTGTTTAACTTGCGATGGATTTTATGATTCATGCTCTTCTTGCCAAATAGATTCATATAGATATTTAGAGGATCAGTAATGTAAATGTTAAAAATACTATTATGATATTGGGGATACAATCTGCTAATGTAATTATTATAAATATTCTAGAATGTCATTTTACTTGTATGCATTGTGATGGTCCTCTATCCACAAATTGTATTTAATGCGAAGATTCAATTAACAGGCAATTAAATTAAAAGAAAGAATGTGTATGCAAAGAAGGATTTGGATTTCAAGATGAATTTACTTTAGAATGTTTACGTAATTTATTATATTATATTAAGAATGTAATATATAATGCCAGACATGCGGTTAAATAGATTAATGTCTTACATGTTAGCAAGGCACTTATAGATTATTGACTTAGAATTCTCAATGTTTTTGTGATGAAGGTTATTATGAAGAATAATATCAATAATAATGCAAATGTATATATTATTATATAATTAGAATGTCATTATACGTGTCAAACTTGCTAAGCACAAGGATTTGATAATTGTGTTAGTTGTAATTATGATTTGGGCAGAGAAATAGTAAATAATTAATGTCGCTGTCTATCAGGATATTATGAAATATTCAAAATATGTGCACGTAATAATAACAATTTAATCATAGCATGCTATTATACTTGTTTGTCATGTATTAACTAATACAGTAATGGTTGCACGTCATGTCCCTAAAGTAGATAGCTTTTGAATGATTTGAATCCCTCTTAATGCATTTGTAAATCTCTTGCCTAGATAGACGATGGAAAGAGTTTAGAATGTTCATGTAAATATTAATTTTATAT
>VMTU01000150.1:0-14394 GCA_016759055.1 Paramecium bursaria
GAGCATTGAATTGAAAGATGTGCCAAACATTCTGATGTTTGATAATAATTAAAAGCTATATACAATATAAATGCATGATAAAATTGGAGATTGGGTTGAAATAATAGCAAAATAAGAAAGCATACTTGTTGATGGAAATAATTATGAAATTCATAAATAGAAAAGAAGACTAATTTTAATTTATCTAAATTATGAGGAATTATGAGAATTTCTATATTGAAATATTGAAAGATAAGAAATATAATAATTTTATTCTATAAAATTATGAACAAGAATATTAAAAAACTTTTTACTTTTAATAGTTTCATATCAGATGAAGATGCAATAATAACACTATGGTTTAAGTATATAATGAATTACGATTCTCTAAATCAGTTATATTTTGATTCATATAAAAATTCAAATTATTAGATATTAGTCGGTCTAGTATAGATAAGCATGAATCAAATTACGATTTTAGATGATGAAAATACCCTAATAAAAAATAAATGGAATGATGTGGAATTAGGTTATAGTTAGTTTCCTTACCTCTATGAAAAGTAGCTAACCAATTTAGATCATGATCATGATTTAAATAAATAAAAGTGATTGTAATTTTGGTTATATTTAAGTTACCGACACCGAAGGTAAATCTTAAATTAAAGATTGCATTAGATGGTACTAATTTAAAAAATATCCCAATTAGTCCGTTATTTGAAAATTAAATATGTTTAATTTGTTTATTTATGGAAAAACCACTATAGGAAATAACTTGTTTTTATGATAAAAAAGTTATTGATTACAAATTAGAGTCCGATGCATATGTGCCAATCACCAAAACTTAAGAATTTACACTTTAAAAATAATAAAGAACAAAAATATAAATTCATTTAGATTCTGATTACAAGTTTAGTAAAAGCAATCCTTAAACACAATTATTTGATCAAAATTAAAACTCATGTCCTTATAATTGTGAATGTAGCTCCAATCAAGCTATTATGTATTGCCTAAATTTGATTGAAAACAAAAATTACATATAAAGTAAAGTATATGGCATTCCTTTATTTTTAAATTATGAAGTGAATACTTATTCTATAGACATATAAGTGGTTTATTCAACAAACAACGCTTAATATATATATGGCAACTAACGCTACAATCGATTGGAAAATATAATAGATAACATAGATATTAAATCTCTTGTTATTACTGGAACTCATATTATCGAGTTTGTTATTAACTTATATACAACTGATTACTTTAATTAAATAATAAATGATGTAAATCGAGAATTGAAAAAAACAAGGATTGAAATTTCAAATTTCAAATAATACGAAAAATTTTGATGAAGTTTAATACTAAATTCCTTTGATCCATTTAATTATCAGATCAAATGTAAATTATTAAGTTAGTTAAGTCTTGAATCTTGAAGACTAAAAAATTTATTTTACTAAGTGTGATAAAATAACATTTTTGGATTTCTCATTTTACTCTAATTAATTAGAAATAGAATTGATTGCATCAATCATTTTTTAAAGAACATATATTTTGATAATACATTCATTCAATTTAAGATTAATTGTGAGCGAATTATTATTTAAGATGTGATATTTTAGAACATAAGAGGTGGAAAATATAACTCAATGATTAAAATTGATTCATAAGAAGTTAGGATTTAAAATATATTTATTATTAATTGTACTAGTAATGATTTAAGTATGTTTTACATATCGCATGAATATCTTTACAAAGCATTTTAGTTACAAATAGAACATTTACTCATTTAGTCTTCAGAATTCATGAATTTTGTATTTATTGAGATATGTGAATATGATCATCATCCTAAAATTTCACTGAAAAATTTTTTTTTGAATAATTGTACCTTATAGTAATCATATGTGTATAAACATCTAGCATCAAAATATTCTTTTTTTTAAGTTATTGAAAATTTTTATTTAGTAAATACCTCAATTTATGGTAGTTTTATTGATCCATTTTTAGCTCATAAAATAAATGGTTTTATGATATGTAATTGTAGTTTGGAATAAATGGATGAATTATTTCAGATTCCTTATAATCACAAATAAGTGTCATATGATCAAACTATTATGAGAAACATAATTTTGAAGGAGATAAATATAAGATAGGTTCCTCATTTGTTTACCATTTAAGGTGATATTTCAATATAATTTCTTTATATTGAAAACACTATTTCCAATGGAGGGCTCATATTTACATCAAATAGTAGAGCTAAGACTAGTCTTAGTTTTATAATTCTTAAGAATCTTAGAATAAACCATTTGGCTATTATTAAATCTCTATAAGTTTAAATTCATAGTTTTAAGATTTAAAATTTAGAAATTGATAGAATGTTCGAAATAAAATCTGTCTCAATAGTTATTTAATGGATGTTTATTTAAAACATCTAAAATTTTCAAAAACTTTTTAATTTAGAATCCTAAATTACTTCCTTGAGCTATATTATAATTAAGGATTTTAAAATTTATTATAATTTAAAGTCGTCTTTAATTGAATAAGATTATTAATTTACTGTTAATCTAACCATCGATCATATTAAATTTTATAATAACTATTTTGATGAAAGTTTAATTAATTATATAACATTTATCTCTACAGAGGCTACCGTTTCATATGTTTTTATAGCCAATAATTATATTTCTTTAGATGGTTCAAGGAACTCATAGTATAAAGGTTTAATTTCTATAGATTCTGAAAAATTGGTGATGACCAACTTATTTGTAAACAATTTAATAATGAATTCAACCCATTCAGCAATTGCATTTTAATTTGATTCGCCTAAATAACTAATAAAATTTATAATGTTAAGATCGATTTCATTAATCAACATACATATGTTTTAATTTGTCTCACTTAGTAATATTAAAATTTATTAACTTGATTTGATTTTAATTTAATTATTTAACAGCTTTGCTTTATCTATGGCTTCGATTAATAATGCCTTAATATAGAATTTCACTTGCTCTCTGATGAAGACTAATCATCCCTTAATACAGATTTTATACAGTTAATTTAGAAAAATAGCTATTTATAATTCATCAATTATGCATCTTGAATCTGATGAAGACATAATACTAATTACAAGTTTTGGTATCATTTTGTAAATCGTTAATTTTGATCTAGGACATATATCTAGCTACAAACCTATTAATTTGTTCAAGTAAATAAAATAAAAAGGTCAAATTTATTACCTTACTGAGTTCCATGTAGACCATATATCTTTTTATAAATCCAATCTAGGATTAGCTGATTTCTCAGAATGTTAATATATTATTATTTATAACTCAAATTTTATTGATCTAAAATTGTATAAGCCATTTATAACTTCATATTTAACTATATGTTTTCATATTTCATCATCATAATTTTCAAAAATAAAGCTAGACCTTGGTAATTTTTATTGATTTAGATCATAATTATGGTAAATAACTTTAAGTATTGTTCATAGAAAATTCGATTTTTTAGAATGTTGAATATTCTAAGAATAATAACCAAAATTTGATACAAATCTCATATGTACTTGTATTACAGATTTTTAATACTCATTTTATAAATAATTAGTGCATTAATTAAACCTTCAATTCCTCACTTTTAAGTATACAATATTTTGATCATTTTTTTAGAAATTTACATTTCCAATACACTATTTAAATCAAATAGTTTTAATAACTTATTTAAATTAGGGCGAGCAACTTTTAATTTAATTAAAAATATGGCAGGAGTAGATATTATTAAAAAAAAAAATTTGATCAATTCCAATCAATTTTTCTAAAATCAGACTTATTTTCACATATCTACTGTGATAATAATGAGATAGAAATAATAGTTCACACTAAGAACAGATTTCATAAAATTAAATATTAATGATTATTATTTATAGCCATAATCAATTTAGACTAGATAAAAAGTAAATAGTTAAGACATTAATATTACAAATAATTTAAATGAAGAAGTTATTTACTTACCATCTGGATATATAGTAAACTAATATGAAATCTTAGAATTGGATAATTAAATCTACAAAAAATATATTAATTATTTTTTGTTTTAACAGCATGATTCTGATTACAAAAACTGTAGTCTAAATCTTATTTAAAATATTTCAATAGATAGTTAATATAAGATATTGTAAAGCTACTAGATCAATATCAACCAAGATCTAAGTAACAGTTTATAATTTAACATGAATCCATATAATAAATAATATTCATATCTAATAGAGCTAATTTGCTAAAATGATGTTGAAATATAGTAAATATAATATAGAATCAAACCATTTCCTTGTTAAATGGGCGAATACTATCACAATCAGTAATGTAAATTATGTAAAATAGAGTATTGGTAGAATACTATATAAAAAAATTAAAATAAATGTGATTAGTTTGATTAATAAATAGTTATAGAAATGAGATAAGGATTACTGAAACTATAAACGGGATATCGGAGACCTAGTTATCATAATAAATACTTTACTTAGTGTGAATTATAATAGAATTGCCAAGGAGGATGGTAAGTTGGAGATTAGTCCTGTTCTGAAGGATATTTAGGAGCATAATGCTCTGAATGTGACATTTATAATAAAAGAGGTAGTGGTTCTTATAGTTAAATAAACGAACAGTGCATTCAATGTACCGATGAGAATAAAAGTCTGATTGCATATGTTACAATAATATTTTTTTAGTAAAATATTTTATAATATTAATAGTCAGCTGATTTCAACGTATTTGGCTTGCAATAAGAGTTAAAAATATATATAAGATCAAAAATTGATGTTTCAGTAGAGTAAATATTACAATATTTTGAATAAACTATCTGTCGATCAAATATCAATTCTTATCAAAATTTTATAGGATGTTTACATTAAAATAATCTTAATTAATCAGTTAGACCTTAATTTACCAGATATAATAAATATTCCTCTAAATTTGATCCCAACACAATTAATCAACAAGGGATTATATTGTAATATATTTCATTTTGGACCTAACATTTTGTTATTGGAGTTAACTTGTATATTTTTGTTCACTCTAATACTGATATAAATTTGTTATGTATTTTACATAATATTCATCTATAAGCAGATAATCAACCAATCAATAACATATATAGCAACAATATGCCAATATGGGTATAAACAAAGTTATGTTTATATTTCCTACCTGTATATTATGTTATTATATTAGATTAATAACATAATTAATATATGTTGTTGTCTCAAATGAGCATTATCTAATTGGGAATCAACACATATCAATATAAATAATATAATTATATTACATTCAAAATAGTATTACCTATTTATCTTGTTTACTCTATTTTGGCTCCAATATTAACAATATTTATTATGCAATATACAAGAATGAGAAACAATTAACAATCTATTAAAATATGGGCATATTTTGTCTAAAACTATTATTCTTAAGGCTACTTTTGGGAGGTTTATCAATTAATCTAATATTCAGTGCTATAAGTTATATTTTTTTACTTTTACTAGTAGAAGTAAAATTAACTTATAGTATTTACTTTAGCCATCTTCGTAGATTTGGCTATACAATATAAATTTAAAATATACAAATTGAACAAACTGAATCTAATTTAATTTCAAACATAATTAAAAGTTATATCCTTATAAACTCTTCTATGCTATTACTATTAGGTATCAAATCAAAATATCTCTATAATTATATATGGAATGATAATAATCTTAAATTTTTATATTTTAAAACCAATTTTATTGAATATGATTAGTCGACTTATAGTTTAGTATGCACATTACACAATTAAGTTTTAAGGCAATCTTATTATTAGGTAATAATTTTTATATACATAGATTTCCAAAATTGATTTCCATACAAAGGAAATACGGTCTTATTTAAAATCCAACAAGAGCAAAAGAAAATTTCCGAAAATTAATAAAATCTTTGAAAGTTCTTTAATCAGATTAAACAAAATCTGATAAGCCAATATACAAAAATTCTGGGCCAAATAATTCATTATTCACCGAATTGGAGACTTCAAAAGAAATCGAATTGATTAATATCCAAAAATAATATTAGGATTGAGATATATAAAACATTATAGATAAAATAATAGAAAATAATTCGAGTTTAATAATTTTTTTATAGATCAAGGAACTATTTTGTGTATATCTTTTTATAAATTAATGGTAAGGTCTGTTGAAGTAGAATTTACTCATTTTCTTTGATGATAAAATTGTAATTCTTAGTTTCCAATATACTTCAACAATATGGAAGACTTATATTATGGAGAGATTAATTTGGAATATAAAATACATAAATATATAAGATTTTATGAACAATTAGAAGATTAATATCTGGCTTGATTGTGATGTTGGTAATGATGACTCGATGGCTGTTATATTATCACTCTTCGATCCGAAGGCTAATCTTGTAGCGATTTCCTCCTCCTACGGAAATACTAGGTGACAAAACAAAATGAATTATTTTTAGTTTGGAAAACTGCACAAATAATACATTAAAACTCCTCACTACAATAGATTGCATGCACATTCCTGTGTTAAAAGGAGCCTCTCATCCAATAAAGAAACAATTAGCCAAAACTGATATGCACGGGGCATTAGGTTATATGTTTAATATATTAGGTCTATTTGGCTCTGAGAACCTGCTTAAAAAATTTGAAGCGATTGACAATATTTCTCATTTTGATCTCATCTAAAAACTCTTAGGGGATCAAAAAGTAAACTATCTAAATTAATGTAGTTTACTTTAGTGATTACCGGACCTTAGACTAACACGGCTAAGTTACTGTAATCTCATCCTGAGGTCTTGAATTAAATTACAGAAATTGTATTTATGGGAGGCACCTCTGGATTCGGAAATATAACTCCCAGTGCAGAATATAATATTTACAGCGATCCTGAAGCTGCTCAGTATGTCCTAGACACCTGTAAATAGCATTAGGTCAAATTAACGATGATTGCCCTTGACTTGACATATGTATTTTGATACAATATTGAATAGACATGCCTGGTTTATGATGATATTGAATAGAAAATAAAGGATATCAATACTAGATTCTCGGATTGGGTTGTCCATATGTTATCAGAATACAGGATAGCATATCGAAAACAAGAATTCGATCACACACCATTACATGATCGTAAATTTTTTTATTTAAAATATAGCTTTGGCTGTATTTTATGCTCTATATCCAGAATACTTTGTTACTAAACCGTACTATGTTGTTGTTGATTGTGAATCATCACTCTCGTATGGAAGAACTTTGGTTGATAAAAACTACGTTTATGGCTTAGACCCTAATGTAGAGTTTGGAAGGTCACTATAGGTTGATAAGTTTTGGGAGCACATGATTGAGGCAGTGAAATAAGCTTCAAAAAAATCCCAGATAGAATAATAAGATTGAAATAATTCAAAAAATTACATTATTATTAACTCTATATCTAAAGTCTAAATTCTGAATGAACCTAGAAGTAATTAAAAATAGAATTCTATCCTTAATAATTATATTAAATCTAATTAATATTAAGATTGATAAGGTAGAAATGCTCAATAAATTAATTACTTCCTACTCTATATGTACATCTTATATTGTTTCTCGCATTCATCGAAACAATCGTTTCCCTTTTGAGGATTACATCATATTATATAGATAAAAGAACTTTAATTTAAATATATGTAAAATATAATTTAGTTATCCCATTTTTTCAGAATTTTAATCGTTTATCTTATTAACAACTGATTATGTTCCCCATGAACTACCTTATATACTCATTGAAAATTGTATATAAACTTTTTTTAATGATGAATAAAGGTTTCAGGTAAGGTTTTAGATTTTGTTATGATCATCCCATGAGAAAAAATTAGGAATATTATATTAAATAAACATATAGCAAATCATATTCACTCAATAAGTGAGTGTTTAGCAGCTTAACTGACAGCTGCTAACATATGATTCCAAAAGTTATCAACATTTACTTTCTTTGCAAACACAATTGTTGGTTCTCTTTTCAAAGAACCCAACTTATCAACTACAGTTCTACCATAACAAAGATGAGACTAACATTCACACTCAGCTACAACGACATAGTAAGGTTTAGTCACAAATTCTTCGGGATTTAATGCATAAAATATTGCAACAGCTTTAATAGAATGAATAAATTACGATCATGTAAAGGAGGATAATCAAATTCTTCTGCCCTATAAGCCTCTTAGAACTCCTTCAGCATATCTAAACACCAATCGGTAAATTTTGTGTTCATTCCTTAAATTTTATCTTATATTTATTAATCAACCAAGCAGGTCTACCATTAAATATTTTATTACATGAGTAACATCAAGTGGTATCATCACTAATTTTAGTTTATGTTCTTTGCAGATATCAATCACCTATTATGCTGCTTGAGGATCGCAATGAATATTATATTCAGCATTTGGAGTCACATTACCAAAACCTGATGCTCCACCCATAAAGACGATTTCATTTATTTAATTTATAATTTCCGGATGCTCTTTAAGCAACTTTGCGATATTTGTCTATGGGCCAGTTATAACGATGGTGACCTGAATAATATAGAATATATACTTTCTATCCTTTTAGATGTTTACTCATAAACTCGCATAGAGATCCATCTTCAGTAGCCTCATATGATTTGATTAGTCTTTCTACACCAAACAATCCTATAAATTTGGGATTTTAAAATACCTTGTTTTCCGTGGAATTCAGTTTCGGCTTCAACTTATCTTAAAGAACACCTAGAACCTTTATAAACTGGTATGTTTGTAAATCCAAGTGTACTTAATACTCTGAGAGTATTCTCTGTGGCATTTTTAAGACTGGTATTTCCAAAACTAGTTGATACTCCCACTAAATTTGATTTTGGATGAAATAGTGCCATTAATATAGCCATAGCGTCGTCGTTACCAACATCACAATCCAACCAAATGTTTATTTTCTCCTTGTTTTATTCTATTTAAGATTTTTTTGAAGCCTATTTCACTGCTTCTATCATGTGCTCCCAAAATTTATGAACTTGGATTGTCACACCAAATTCTACATTTGGTTCTAATCCATATACATGGTGTTTATCAACTAGGGTCCTTCCATAAGAGAGTGAGGATTAACAATCTACAGCAACATAGTATGGTTTAGTAATGAAGTATTCAGGATAAAGGGCATAAAATACAGCGATTGCTAAAATAATTAATGAAAAAAATACGTTCATGTAATGCAGAATACTCTAAGTCTTGTTTTCTCGATGCATTTTTTTATTCCTACAACATGCGCACTACCCATCCTGAAAATTTGCTATTAATGTCTTTGATTTTCTATTCTATATCCTCATAAATCAAACAAGTCTAATTAAATTTATTGATACATTTGTCAAGTCAAGGGCAATCATAGTTAATTTGACTTTATGCTATTTACAGGTATCTAGGACAAATTAAGCTGCCTCAGGATCGCTATATATATTAAATTCAGCACTGGGAGTTATATTTCCAAATCCAGATGTTCCACCCATAAAAACGATTTCAGTAATTTAACTTAGCACTTCAGGATGAGATTATAGTAACTTGGCTGTGTTAGTTTAAGGACCGGTAATCACCAAGGTAAACTACATTAATACATTTAGTATACCTTTTGATCACAAAAGAGTTTTTAAATAAGTTCATAATGTGAAACGTTGTCAATTGCTTCAAAATTTTTTGGGAGAATCTCAGAGCCGAATAGATCTAGTTTGGATGACGAAAATACCTAATGCTTCTTGCATATCCGTTTTCATTAAATGCTATTTCAGTGGTCGATTTGCACCTTTCAACACAGGAATATGCGTACAATCAATAGTAGTGAGTAGCTTTAGAGTGTTATTTGTGCAGTTTTCCAAACTACTCTAAGACAATATCCATACCTGTTATTTCCGTATGATGATGAGATTGCAACTAGATTAGCCTTGGGATCGAAGATAGATAATATCAGAGCCATTATGGAATCATCGTTACCGACATCGCAGTCAAACCAAATGTTCACTTTTTTATCGTTCATTAAATCTTATATATAAATATGTCATTCATTGACGACATTAAATCAGATTTATATATTAATATGCCGTATTTATAATCAATAACACGTGCACAGAATTCTATAGGACGAAAAAATTAGTATGAGCAAATATTGCTAGTCCTTTAGGACGAATAAGCAAATCTCAGGTGCATAAAGGAATTTTCTTGAATTGGCATATTATTCTAATCTTCTATATTGATTTAGTTTTTACTTATTTCATTTTTTTTCTCTATAAGACCCAATTAGATAATGCTATTACCTTGCTTTCTATATATCAATAGTAAAATATTAAAGTCCCCAATAAAATTATTGATATGGATCCATCCATCTAAGATTTAATAGTCCCTTTTGTAATAAATTATTTACTACCTTCAGCATTTCAAGTTCACAAAAATCACGATAGTTAGTCTTACGCATCCATATATCAAATATGAGTCATGTTTCTTTTCAAATAAAAAACTTAAACATTTATATTATAAATTCATTTTCTATTTTCCCTCTAGGTTTGTTTTTATTTCATAAATCAATTTTCAAGACTTGATTATAATTCCTTTTATCTTCCAAAGTAAATCCAGACAACCATAAGTTAAAAATTTGAAAAATAGTAACTAAGAATAAAATTTATAGTATTAATTTATAAGAATCATTTACAATATATTTATTTTATATTAGTAACAAACTAATATAAATCTATAACTAGGTTTCCAAAGATCATTGCTACGAATGTAAAAATGTGAAACCAGCCGAGACTTTTAGGATCAACTGATTGTGGAAAGTATATATATACCATAAATGTAAAACTGGCCATAAATAGAGACATTTCTTGTATGATTAGTTAATAATTTCTCAACACATTTTTGAATGGCTACACTAAAATTAAATAAAATGAAACTAACAAACTGGTTGATGAAATTGTTAAAACTTATGATTATGGAAAATTTTATAGACAAACTATAGAGAATATGAATATTTAGGCTGACAGCAATTTTACTTATGAATATCCTCCTCGATCAGTCAACTCATCATTCTGAAATTTACTCACCATAAATTTGAAGTATAGTATCTGATTTATTAGTGCTAGTAATATGTTTATGATTATGTTCAAATTCTCACTACTTAGATTACTTAATTATAGGAAAATTGCAAATTGGATATCGTAGCAAGTAGTTAAGACTAATTGAGTAAAGCCATCTTTTTTAATTGACTTCGAGCTACTTAAAATTTGCATCTATAATTTATTTAGTATCAAATAAATGTTGTATTTAGTAGTCTGCCCTTAAATAATGAATTCTTTTAATTTTTTAATTCCATGAATTATTGATCTTTATAAGTAGTAAAATATAGAGAGAATAAAAAGGCTGAATAGGAATCCTTACATATTTGCTAAATAATAGGCGTTTAAACCATTTTATTAAAAAAATTTCTGATGTGGATCAAGCGAGGTAATTGTCCATTATATTGAAAATGTATCAAATATTGGAGCAAATGAGCAATCCATTAAATACATTAAGGAATTACATCAAATGCGGTGGAAAATTAACATTAACATATTAAATATATTAAAGTTGTTGGATTAAATTTAAAAATGACACAAATTATGAAACTCCTCCCATAAATAAGGAAGTTGTGCTAATTGAAAATAATCCAATAACAACCCCTTGAGTCACTTAAGATAATTGTTAGGATGCTTGTTTTTCTTATTCGGATAACACGATAATATCATCGAGAGTGATCTATAATTTATTACTTTTCAAACTTTAATTAAATTTGTTCATAATCATCCCGTTTATGAGTAAATTAATTGTAATTGAGTTGTAACTTTATTTGAATATTAGTGATAAATCTATCATCAGATTATCATTTCCTGTCACAACATATTCTAGATTAACATTAGGTTATTGAATTAATTCTAATTTTATGTCTCCAAATGTTACATTCTAAGAAACCCAAATTAAAATTCGCCTATTTTCATCTGATTATTATTGTTAAACTTCAAATATGAGATATGGAAGTTCATGAATGAAACACATGGAGGAATTCTTAGAGAAATTACAGACGAAGTTTTCTTCTATTTGACAAATATCTGAACAACCATCACTCGATGAAAGATTTCCATCATCACATTACTCATTTGACGTTTTTATTCCATCACCACACTATGAGATGCAATCTTGGTTTTCTAAATAGTAACCATTCTCACAATGATTGCATCTACCTTATATTGGACTCTTTTGATTCTAGCAAACGGAACAGTAGCTTGGCTTGATACATTCAATACAGGATTATTCATAACATAATATGCACTAGGATTAAGAATTATAATAGTTTTGCTAACAATATTGGCATTTTATCAAATCTACTTCTTGATAACACTTTGAACAATTATCTGGGCACTTATAACAAATAGATGGCTGATTAAATATGTTAGTACAGCTGTAACTTGAAGTTATTTAGAAATTATTACATCCATCTCTTGGATCAGAGTTACCATCATCACATTGTTCACCATATGTCCATACACCGTCTTAAGCATTTTAATATTGACATGAAAATATTGGCTTTCCTTCATCAGACTGACAATCCACACATTCTCCAATTTAATTCTCTTAATACCCTTCAAAACATTAACAAACTGTCTCTGTTAATTTTCTGAATTCTAATTGACTACATTCTGAACATTAGGTATTGAGTGATCCTAAACATTTTGAGCATGAATGGTGACAAGTTAGACATTATTAATTTTAGAAAAAGTACCCATCTTAGCATACACATCTACCTGTCATATTTACAATCGAATGCTAAATCTTACAATTAACACAACGAAATTAATAATCACAATCCGAGCAGTCGCTTGGGCATTCTAGAATTTTATAATTAAAATACCTTAACATTAAGGATTTCCAACTTCGACATAACCAATCATACATTCACATGAATTAATAATTTTTTATCGAAATGATGTGATATCACAATTAATACAATTACTAGGGCCAGAATTGCTACAAGTAAGACATGAAAAGTGACATAAATAGCATACCTTTTACACCTCATAATATATCGATTTACACCAACAAATATCGGATTGTAAATATCGATTAGATGGGCAAGTCAGACATTAATTTCTCAGAGATCCAAAGCATGTTAGACACGTTATATTGCATCCAACTGTTATATCTGCGACACATGAGTTTATATCTAATTTATTATTATATCCTATTTAGCAAACGCAATAATTAGATTGAATCATGCGATATTATGAACTATCACATGTTAAGCAGTTGTTACTCAAACTTCCTGAGCAAGTTAAGCATGTTTGGTGGCAGTTTAAGCATTAGAGCTGACCATTATCAAATTGTTATGTCAAGCAATCGCATGTTAAATTATTTGCATTTAACACTCGATAGGTTGTATTGCATTCTAAGCACTAGTTATTTGCTTAGCCAAAGCATTTCTAACAGCTATAATGACAATTAGTTAAATTTGAACACACGGTTGACCAGGATTAAGTTTATCATTATATCCAATGTTGCAAAGGCAAGTATTTAACAATGCATTTATTGACCTGTTTGAATTACTATCACATGTCAAGCAATGTGCGGCTGATATTTCACATGTTAAACATGTTTGATCACATTGTTAACATTCTGTTTATGATTGATCAAAATAGCCGTCGTAGCATGAACATGACTATTATTTCGTAGCTTCATTAATATCTAAGAATCTATGAATAGAAGGATCACAACTAATACAACCAGAGTCGGTTGAATCAAAGCATGTAAGGCAAGTTTCATCACAAGAATTTGAGTTAGATACACAGTTTTAAGATTAGATGATATTATTAAATGATCCATCACAAATGCAAAAACCTGACTCTAATCTGAAATTGCTACTGCAAGACAAACAATTTGATTCTAATGGCCCATCACATGTTGCACAAGTATTATCGCAGGTGATTGGAGAGCATGTTTTTAGTCCTGTATCTACATATTAACTGTCACAAGGACAAGTGTTCCAACCTTTATATGATCTATGTGATCCTACAGGGCATGTCAGACAATGATAATATTTATTACTAAAACAAGTATCACAACTAAAATGACAATATCCTGCAGAATTATTAATATTTTCACATGGTTATTAAGAAAATACATCTGTTCTACCAGCAATGCATTAACAAACTCCTGATGAAAGGGTTCTGGTGCTATCGCATGAGGAGCATTAGTTGATAAGAGTTCCAGTGCACTCTTGACATGAATAATGGCATTCTAAGTATAATTAATCAAATACTATTGCAGGTATTCTATAATTTATATCCTG
>VMTU01000320.1:0-12599 GCA_016759055.1 Paramecium bursaria
TAATTTAGATAAAAACCCTATCCTCAGGTTAAGCAAAATTTATGTGCTCGCTTATGAAATAAATTAGTAATTCTCCAACCCAAAAATCTTTTATAATTCCTTGAAGAAATTATTAATAATTCCTTTGTTATATATTTATATAATTTTTACATTAAATGGACCCCGACCCTTAAACATATTTCAGAGTGCTAGAAATCCTGCCAAACACTAAACGAACTTAAGAAAAGCTAAAAAAGTAGAAGGAGGAAGAAGATAAAAGAAGAAGAGAGGTATGAAGCAGTTTTTATCATTTAAAGCGTGAACTTCTTGAAAGACAATAGAAAGACATGCTCTAACAATAATAAAAGTATGAAAGAGAGTAAGAGTAATTGAAAAAGTTAGCTATTGAGAGATAAAGAGTAATTTTATTATCTTATTTATTAGGAAGAAGAGCGAAGAAAATTAGAAGAGTAATAGGAATTTAGTAATTTGAAAGGAGAATTCGGATACATGATAAATGATTTAAGGAGCGGCTAATCTAGATTAGATTATACGATAAGTGGATTAGATTTAAGGCCATAACAAATTCAATTATTGGTGAAGGAAACAGAAAATAATACAACATTGAAAGGTTTGTCAATGTGTAGAAAAAAGATTTCAGATAAGGAGGGAGTGGAGTTAATATAAAATTTAGAAAATAACAGAGTGCTTGAAAGATTAGAATTAGAAGGAAATTCACTAGGTCCTGAAACGATAACACAATTAGCAAAACTGTTATCCACGAATAGATCAATTCGAACAATTGATCTGGAGAATAACAACCTAACAAATTATGGCTTAATGCCTGCTGCTTAAAAACTTAATCCAATAACTGATAACAAATAATAACAATTAAAAATTCCTGTGCCTTAAGACAACTCAGGATTGATTGCCTTATTTGAGACTCTGAAAACAAATGATACATTGCTCTACTTAAATTTATGTAACTGTCGATTAGATGAGGAATGTGGGTATTAATTATCTTTTGAATTTAAGCAAAAAACTAGTGGAGGCTCTTAAGGAGAACACCACTCTCATATGCGTAGATATCGAGGAGAACTCTGAAATGGGATTGAGGGAGATAAGGGAAATATAGGATTTGAGTCTAAAGAGAAATAAGAAAGAATATGATGATGAGAGATATAGGGAATTCAAGGAGAGAAAAAGATTAAGTAAGGAAGAGTAAATCTCAACTACCTTGGTAATTAATAAGGAAGCGAAAGAATTGGCTTAAGAGGGAATTGATGCAAGGTGGATATAAATATTTAATTTTTTAGAATTTAAGCTCGATAATAGGAATTAGAGAGATAGTGGAAGGAGGATCTTGAGAAGGAACAAAAGATAAGAGAAAAAATTATCCATAATTTACAAAAATAAGCTAAGGCAAAAACCAAGGCTAAGCCAAAACCTAAACCAAAAAAGTGATATTTTTAAATTATATAATTATGATAAACCCATTACCAAAGATAGGGTAGCAGATAAAAAATATGTTTGAATATATATTCTAAGTTCAAACTTATGAGATAGGCTGTAATAACAAATCATTAATATAGTCTGTTAAACAATATGGAGAAAGAGCATTGATTTTAGAGGATATGAATATTATAATGAAATATCGGTAAACATAATAAAGTAAATATAAAAATTCTCAGAAGAAGGATAAGACGGATAAGCTGTTTAATTCATTGACCTAATTATTTTGATAATAGATGGATTATTGTTCAACATATATTCAAAAAATAAATCTATAGATCGTGCAAAAATCCATCAATCTATTTATTAAATAAGTTCAATAGGATTGTAATCAAAATTTCAGGAAAGTGTAGCTCCTTAGTAGGCTTTGGCACTTGAAGCCAAAAATTTTGTCAGAGCTTTAGAAAAACTAGCTGTTAGTACAGAGTTTTTTGAAAGTTTAGAAGTTCTTTTGAATTTAAATGATTCTGATGCTAATAAATTATAACTTACCCACTTTATAAATAGTTTAGAATATATGTTGGAGAAGGAAGGAGTTGATGATAGTGTCATAGAATCTTATGTTTACAATAAAAATAGAATTGATAAATTTTTGATAGATAAACAGAAAATGGTTGATTAAAATGAGATAGATGAAGTTAATCAGCTATTATTTACCCAAAAGTTACTTACACCAAGAAAAATATTAACAGTGAAAAATGACACAGTGTCAATTCAAGAATTGCACTTTACTGTTGCACGAGTCTATTTTGCTGCTTATTCGAGAAAGAGATCAAATTTCAAAAGAAAACAGTTTATTAATTTATAATACACTGGCGAGGATATGGTTCATAACTTAATTAAATATTATATCTCATAAATTACGAAAAGAGATAATCTATTCAAGGAAACTGAACCAAATGATCCGATCTTTGATTTCATTCTAAATTATATGCAGCTACTTTACCTACCATCATTTATGGATTTTCACACTTTATTCGACCAATTAGTAGTCCCTCATTATAAATTATCCCCTCCTAAATTTTTCGGTATGATATAATAGACTTTTGATGAATTTGTATCATACTTTAAGAATCTTCCAACTGAACTATATAACTTTTTAGCCTAATTATTGCAAACCATATAAGATTCCTAACATTTTGAGGATAATATCCCATCATTATTTCCCATGAAAAACCTGTTTATAAGCAAATTTTTATTAAATCCTGTCATAAAGCAGAATATAGTAAAAGCTGACTATAACATGGAGAACTTTGTAGCAGTAGCTAATTTATTCAAAGATTTATTCTATTCCAATACTAATAGATCATATAGTAATTTACCTGAATTTGTGGAAATGTAAAACAAGCTCAAAGCTGCATTTGAACCAAACATTACAACTTATGATCCTGATAAAAACATAGATGTATTTAGTTACTATATTACTGATCCCCTATTGAGGAATGATTATAGTTTTTTATTTGCTTACATTTAGCAAATCAAAATACTACCCTTAGATTAGAAGGATTTTGTAATTGAGCCTTTTGTTAATTTTTTACCAAAAAGAGGTGTTATTATTGATTTGACAAAAAAGGCTCCAGATCCTAACTAATAGGCAGAAAAAGATAGAGAAAGAGAAAAAGAGGAGAAAAAGAAAAGAGGTGAAATAGATATTGATGATGATATGGAGCAATAGGAGAAACAAGAATAAGGATCTTCTCCTAAATTTGATAGCATGCAATTCTAAATAGAGAAAGCTGATAAATTCACATAGACAGAAGTGCCTTAATAGGAGGATATTAAGATGGATGAGTATGAATAAAATTTTGATGATCAAGGAATTGACAAGAGTGAATTATCTGAAATTTCATAAAAGATAGAAGATGGTAAGAATATATCCAAGAGAATGATAACAATCTCTGATTAGTAGGAATTAGATTTCAGATAATAAGATCATCTTGAAAAATAGTAACTTCATGCATAAAAATAAGAAATAGAAATCATGGAGCTAAGAAAACAGATAGATGATATTTAGTTAGACTTTTAGGATTAATTACAATAGAATTTGCTAAGCCATCAAAATAAATTAGCTCTCCAAGTAAATTTTGTTTTAAAATTCTTAGGAACATTAAAACAATTAATTAAGATTAGAGAACAATATATTAAGAAATGACAGAACTTTATTGAATGATAAAATTATTTAACTATAAAGGGAAGTTGAATAGTTAGTAAATTAGAAGGGTAACTTAAAACAGCAGGTAAGGGAACTGAAAAGTGAAAAATAGCTTCTAATATCCCATTTTCAAAATATTCAAATAGATTAAGTTTAAGAAAAGCCGCAAAGGTTTAAATCATTTGATGATCACAAGGACGAATTTGATGACTTATGTGGATAGATAGCCTAAAGATAAAACTAAGTAATTCAAGTGTAGTCATAATACGAAATTTAAAAAAAAGCATTATTAAGAAAATTATGATTATTATATAAATCAAAAGTCTGAATCTACTATCTCTCTTTTGATTTTCTCCACAACTTATTCAACTAATTTAACTAATAGTTCTTCATTCTTTTCTCTTTCGCCCTTATTTCGTTTGCAAGCCTCATATGCGCTTTAGTATAACTTTTTCAAAATGTTAATAATCTCTTCCTCTCTCGCTTCTCTAATTTTTTATTAATTATCAAAAATTTATTTCAATTCATCTAATTATTCGTTGAACTGTTAAGCTATTTTCTCCTCTATTTCCTCTCTTATTCTTATTTCATGCTCGATCTCTTGGTAAAATTAGGGAACAAACTCTAAAAAATATTAAACATTTTAATTACCATTTTGAATTTCTAAGAGTTTTTGCTAAGTTTCAGATTTCTAATGAAACTCTTTTTGAATTTCCGTAGACAATGAATCAACTTGTTAGGAGAGATTTTGAAACACTCTCTTTTCAGTTTCTAGCCTTTCTTTGCTAAAACTGTTGAGGAGGCTTTTGCAATTCTTCTCAACATTGATTAGTTCTTTTTTCATTTTTTCATCCAAGGCATCTCTTTATTCCTTTTCAGCATCAAGTATCTATTTGAGTCGTTATAATTTTTCAGCAATATCTAAAAACTTTTGATTTTTTTGATTTTGAACATCCTCAATGGCAACTTCAACACTTTGCAAATATCCTAATATCAGTTTAAACTTCTATTGCTTTTCTCCTTCCACAGAATTTTGAATTGATTAGAGTTTACCAAATATTCGTTATGCTCTCTCTTCTATCTAATCTTGTATATATATGAATTATTTTTACCTGTCATATTTGAATTTAAATTATTTTTAATATATATAATTAAATCAATCGCTTTGATCGTCATTTATTTATGTTATTTATTTAAGGCTCTTATGATACTACATTAACGATTCCTTTTCTTGTATTGCCCTCATTAGTCCCTCAATCTATGGTAAGAATATCCCTTATTTTCCTTCACTTTAATAAACAAATAATTATACTATTGACCAGAGTATATCAAATTATTGAGACTTGCACTTATATCATCATCTTTCTTTGTGCCACCTCTCAATATATGGGTATTTTTTTCCACTATAGTTCTTATGTTGGCATCAGTTTAAGTTGCCTCATATAATTCATCCTTAGTAATTCCTTTGCTAGGCTCATTCAAATTAAGTTCTTGATAGAAATCTTTAAGCACAAATCTCATTGTTCGTATTTCTTCTTAAGATTGCAAATTCCTACTAAAAAATTCTCTCAGATTGTCCATAGTTAAATAACCTTAACCTTTTTCATCACACAACTCGAAAAATATGTTTACCTTATCCGAAAGATCATACTCTCTGAACAGATTAATTGAGTATTTCATCTCATCATATTATATCTTTCCATCAGAGTCAAGATCAAATACCCAGAAGAGCCTATTTAGTAGATTAGGATCCTTTCTTAACCCTATTTCATGTGCAATAATATCAAATTCCTCTCTATCAATACCTCTTACTGATTGAACCCATTCTAAAATATTCTCCTTATTCTCGTTCAATGTATAAATAACATCTTTGCGGTTTTCCATAAGCCATTTCACAACTTATAGTCTTAACTTATCCTTCCCTTTTTCATTATAGTCAGCACTTTCTGTATATATAACATCTTTGTATTTTTTATGCAAATATGATCTCGCTTACTCATTATTCTTTAATATTGATAAGGTTCCTCCAACAACTGTTTTGCAAGCCTATATTTTGGGTCTTACATCAAGTGATGTGTTTTTCATAAATCTTCTATTTCTCTGTATAATTTTGAATATTTTACTAATTCTTTAATGTTCCTTGTTACCTTAGATACTTTAAAACTGACTTATTCATATTTGGACTCTTTCATTTTTTTCTTATGCACTGATGGATTCATATGAAAATTCAACGTTTTCAGGATCTCGCTAGCCTACTTGATTCCCGTTGGTGTTTTTTCTGATGGTGCTTACCTCGATTGAGTTCTTTAGATGTTTGGAAGTTGTAAAGACTGCATTCTCAATAATATAATTATGAATAAATCTGTATTAATCCCAGTTGGCGATGGGTGTGAAGAAATAGAAACTGTTGCAATAATAGACGTTCTAAGAAGAGCTGGCATAGATGTGACCTTTGCCTCAATAAAACCGATAACAGACGAACTTCCGAGAGTTACAGGTAGGTCTGGCATACAATTTATTTGTGATACATATATGACGAAGTAAATTCTAGAATAATCATATGATGTGATTGCATTACCTGGAGGCTTGAAAAATGCTGAGGCCTTGAGTGAAGATAAATTATTAGTATATATTCTGTATATAAAAAAGATAGAGCGACTCAAATTATAATTAGAACAGCAGAAATGGGTTGCTGCCATATGTGCTTCCCCGTAATTGGTTTTAGATAAGCATGGATTCATGAAAAATCATGTTGGCACTTGTCACCCAGCGCATGTTTAAGACTACAAGGGCTAATTCTAAGAGGACTCAGTTGTAGTATCTGGAAAGATCATTACATCTAGATCTCCTGGAACTGCATTAGAATTTAGTCTAGCTATTGTAGAATTATTGCTGGATAAAGGCACAGCTGTTAAATTAGCTAAATCTATGCTTATTAGAATATGAATCATTATATTCTCCATGTTTCTTTCGCAAGAATAACGAAATTTTCATCTAACTCAATATCTGCTGAGACTGCGGCATAATAATCGAACCATTCATCCTAATAGATCACGCCGGATTTATTGGCGTATGTAAAATTCTGTAAAAATTCTAGAAAGACTTGATCAGCAGTCAATTCTCCTCTTATCACCTTGGGATGATTGATTGGATTATAGATTCCTCTTAAATCCTCGACAAGAACATATCCTTGATTATCTACATCAAATTTTTTAAAAGTCTAATGAATAACATCTATTCTAGCTTAATTGGGATATCCCTTTCCTATAAATAACTAAATACCCTAATAAATGTAAGAAATTCTTGCACATCAATTGTTCCATCTCTTTTATCTAGAGAATTCAATAAGAGCTAATTTATATTTGCTTCATTACATCTGATTGTTGCTTTGAGAGTAATACTCCATTTTCCTTCAAAGCCACATGAAACTCATCTCTATCCATTCTATTTTTCTCAAATGAATTGAATCCTCTAAACGATTTGCCTAATTATCTGATTGTGTTAATTCCTTTGCCCTTCAAGATGGTTTTAATTTTGTTAATCACTTAAATATTTTAGCTCATTACCTATTTACAGTTACTCTTAATGACTTATCATTATATTTTTATAAAAACTGTTATTAATTATTTTATGCAGGTTTAAACTACACTATCAGCCAAAAAGCAATAGCATTAAAGAATCTTCACAAATGAACTTTAAATATCAGGAAAAGTGGAAAGACCATTTAAAAGCTAAGAATAGAAATTTTAATAACCTATCTATGTAGATTATTTCGAAAATATGAAATTAATGGATAATTAAAGGAGAGCCAGAATACAAGGAATATAGATTCCATTTATTAATGATTTCGAGGACATAAAACAAAGCGATTGTTTTAAAGAATTATAATCTTAGGATGATAGAACATTGGTATCAGCTCATTATCCAGTATTAATATTGAATTAATAATTTAGTTTATTAGAAGGGTTAGAGGTGATGGCAATTGCATGTATTCCAGTGTGATATTCAATTATATTGAAATACTTATGATGAAACAAAATTTAAAAGCATTAATAGATGACATATAAATTAAAAATATAATTTAGGACATCTAGTGGAAAAAGTATCACATTATAATAATTTAGACTAGTTATACTTAATAAGGGCGTCGCAAAACAGAGGTTAATTTAAATTTTAGAGTATTTGGATATCATATCGAAAGAATAATATGATAAATCTCATCTATTCTCAAATTTACTTTAGGATATCTTTAACAACGTTAGAGGAGCTTATGACATTTTTATAATACTTATTAGATCATATGCTTTAGTTTCATTAGAAGAGAATTATTAAAATTAATAATATAAGGATTATTTGGATTATAATCAATATAGAGAATAAATTTAATAGTTTGAAGAAGAAGGAGATTATATGGTTCTGTCACTAATTACTGAGATAATACCCATATAAATCAAGCTAATTTAATTTGAACAGAAGAAAGCATTTTAGAATTAGCAAACTATATAAAATAAAGTAAATAAACAAAAGATACTTGGTTGTATCAATTTAAAATATCTGCCTGGACATTATGATATCTTGTACTCAAAGTTGTTTAAATTGTAATTAGGAGAAATTGATAAAATTGATGTAAAATTAGATAATCTTTTTTGATAATCATTATTGCATAGCCTAATATGATGTTTTATAATTTGTCTATCCATCTTCTTAATAATGATGCTTTCTTAATTCGCTTGCTGTCTCTTTTGATAACTTATTAGGAGGTCCTTACTTTAATCCATACTCTGAATTGTGGGGATTATACTAAGTTAATTAATCTCCATAGATATAATGTTCTCCTCTTAAATCCTTTATATTAATCATTTAATTAAATACTTTAATAATATTTTAGTCTAGATTATTGTTAACACCTTTTGTCGATGGTAAGGGTCTTGAATAATCTATTTTGTCCTCTCCAAACATTACATGGCTAGACCTTAAATCATTAACAACTTTTTAATCTAATTTCAAAGGTGCCAACTTTGCAATAGCTTTATATCTAAATACAAAAGAAATTGTTACTTGTCTGCTTATTCGGTTTTATAGTCGACCTGTTCATGACCAAAGTCAACTGATCCAATTCTTTCATCCTTTTTAAATTCCGGCATTTATGTATGGGGATTTTAATAATTAGAATTATAATTAGTGTTATAAGTTTTTTCATTTCCTGCATAAGCATTGCCTATCTGAAATGAATTTTTATGGAAAGCAGGCTTTGCTATTTGTATTCCAAACTATTTAAAAGTTGATTAAGCAGTCGAATTAGGTATATCAGATTTCTAATATGATAGGTCAAAATGAGCTTATCTTAAATCCTTACTCAGGTCTTTATTTTAATTCTAATAACCTTAAGGTTATAAGCCTCTATAGGTATCTTTAGTCTAAGACTAGGCATTTTGGTGTTCACTTCCTAGTTCAATATGACTTTATTTCAAAAATATCTTAAGCTCCTAATTAAGGGTTGTAGGCTAATTCTACTATCCTTTTAGAAAGACGGATCCATGTGTTTCAAAATTTGGAACTTACTATTTTATAATTATATAATACATCTCCGATTTTAATATTTGTCTTCCTCATATCTTGATGATGAATTTCTTCCTTAATGATTGGTTTCGCATTGTGATTTGTATTGTACGAGGTTTTGAAATACGTTTTAAGGTCTCCAAAATCATGATGATGCTTCCTAGTGTTGATTTATTTATTTTCTTATTATTCAATTTATGCCTTTTTGAACTCTTGATATTCTGTTTCGTGAGGTACACTATGGAACCCTAATTTAAAATGATGACTTCTCAAATCTTTTTTCGTTTCATCAGACAGTTGTGCTTTTTATATCTCTTTTTAATCATAAGATAGTTTTGCTATAGAGTCATAATTAACCAAGTCATCTCCAACATTGAAATGTGCCTTCCTAGGATTACTGATATATTATTGAAAATATTTGGCCTCTTCAGTTTGTGGAAATTTATTATTAGGATTCCTTTTGATATAATCGTCTTGATAGTTCGATCGAGAAGGGTCTTTTGTTTAAATAGATTTGGATACCAGTTGAGAAGCCAACAACAAAATGAGCCTTCCTCAATTCATTTAGTTTGCTTTTTACATCTTAATTCATTTATTTTAATAAATCATTCTTATGCTGTGAGTGCAGGGGCTTCAGCTGATTCTTGATTTTATGCTTCAGCACTGACTTATTATTCAGGTTAATTCTCAAGTTCTTAAACTGGTGGTGAAACTTATGACTCTGGGTTTTAGGTTTAGGCTTAGGCATCAGCTAACAAGTCTTATTTAGACTTTTCAGCATCTGCTTATATTTATTTCTAGATGGCGTCCATGTCTATATTATATTTTTTCAAATACCTATTTCTTTAGTGACTTCACCTGTCATTGCATCGATGAAATTATTTCCTGGTTAGGGTCTTGCTTGTAGGGTGGCTCCTGGCATTCCATCATCTCCTTTTCCAAATAAGATGGATTCATCAACTTGAACTGAAACATCCTTTTAACTATCTTCCATAACGATGGGTTATGTGAGACAGGCATCACTCATTAAGAAGGCCATTTATGTTTACTCTTATTTATCAGTAAGTGTCATTTCTTAACCAGGTGGAATGTAAATGGAGTATATTGGGAGAGGGAAGTTGAATACGACTCCAGGTTCTTTGCAATTTTTAGCAGATGCTCCCTTGAAATTGCATTGACTATAGATGATGATACAGTCTCCTGAAGCTGGTAAATCTTATTCGTAATTTTTTGCTAGAAGAGCAAATGTGTCTTCAGCTGGTGCTAATGTCTTTTCACTATATTCGTCGCTTGGTGGTGTAGCTGTTGCTTATAATGTCTCTTATGATGATTTCAATTATTCCTCTGTAAATAATGGTGATTCCTGTGACATCATTTGAACAAAAGCTGTATGATCCTCCTCAACAAATATTTATGGTTCAAGGAATTAGACTGCATACGCAAGCGAGATTAAGCCAATCAATACTACTTTGTTCATATTTATATAATTTTTAATAAAAACGAATATAGGATTGAAAATATTATTTATTTTTAATTTAATGTAATCCTATTAGAGGTTCCTAAAGTTCAATTTCACTAATAACCAATCATGGAAGGAATATGTCAGTCAGATCGATCCCTCTGTGTATTCATAAAAATATATGTTATAGCCCAAAAGAAAGAATAGAAAAATTAAAGAAGGTATGGTACAAGGATAATATTGATCCAAACTTTGATCTAGATTATCAGCCAGGCCCTCACTAACATCAATATGCTGCTCCTAACAACAACCCATAATAGTCTAATTCTAATTCATACCAACAACTAGGTTTAGTAAAGAAGGCATTATATGATTCAGAAAACATCTTGAAATTAGCATTCATAATATCAGCTCTTTTGCATACATAATTTACGACTGTTATTGCTTTGAGTGTTTGCTTATTAGCAATATATAGACAATTATAAAGACCCAAATGGGATAAGTAGTATGCCTAAAAGCTAATATTAAATGAATTTGCTCAAAACCTAGTATATTTAGGAGTATTTTTATTTCTGAACAGTTATAGAATACTCATCAATATACCATTGATAGTTCATTTCTGGATTGGAATAGCAGAATATTTAAATCAAAGACAAGGATTCATCTATACAACATTTAAGTAATATTTAAAAAATATATCAATAGGAAATATGTTGATGCTACTAGAGAGAAAAAAGATTATCTCATGAATATAAAATACTTGCTTGAAATTGGAATCCTTCCAATCTAATTAGTCTTATGTTTCTTTTCGAGTGCATCTCTATTCTAAATATTCTATTATGGTAATTATTTAAGAATCAAGTAAAATTTTTTTATATATATTAGATATGTTTTAAACGCCAAATCCTAAGTTTAATTCAGATATTTCAATTCATTATATATCGAACCATTAAGAAGATTTCCAGGACTCAGATAAATAGTAGATTTATTTTATAAACTATGTGCTTATTTAACAAAAATTGGATGATAAATATTTAATATAACATATAAAAACTCATAATAGTGATCTACCTAAAGCAGATGCGACTAGCTCTATTCCTAATGCAACAGTTTAAGTACCTTGTATTTTACCAATCTAAATTAAATATTGAGTAATACCTATTGGAAATCACCAAAAAATTCTTCTCTAGGCTCTGGTGTTTTTTCCAATAAAGGATTTATCTCCGTCAAATCCATACCTATTAGTTGTTTAGTTTTAGCTAATTTTCTAAGAAGATAATGGGCTTCTCTATAGGTTAATCCTCCATCTACTAATGTTCCTGTGGCATGAGCATTTTCAGGATCTATGCTATCGACATCAAAGCTAACATGTATTGGTTTTCCTTCAAATTCTTTTACTATAAATTTCATCGCATCTCCAATACCATTTTCGATTATTTCATCCATACTAAAATACTTGATACCGTGGTCTTTAATGAATTATCTTTCAACACTATCCACATCTCTCAATCCTACATATATCAAATTTTTTGTATTTAGTTTTTATGTTAACCATTCAAATCCTATGACTTTTTAATCTACAGCCCCAAATAAATGACCTAATGGCATTCCATGATAATTTCTATTTTTATGTAATTCATAGTTGCAATCAGCATGAGCATCAACCCACACAATTCTTAAATCATCTTAGTAATGCCTCAATAAACCATGAATCTATATAATGAATTATAATACAGATCCAGATGACACACCATGATCTCCTCCAATATTAAGCAGAAGTTAATTATCCTTTGCAATTTCATATGATTGTTTTTCTATTTGTTCATTTATGAGTCTATGCGATATTATAAACAAATACCCTATTAGTTGGCTATTTTTAAAAAATTCCTAGCTTTGTCCTTATTACACAAATTTCCTTCCCAAAATATCACCTCTGTC
>VMTU01000303.1:0-12875 GCA_016759055.1 Paramecium bursaria
AATTTCAAAGATCAAAATATACTTATCACTTTCATCTATTATATTAAAAGGTTAAGCTGATTTAATTAGAATAATACTATTTTTAAAATACCCTAATACTTAGCCTTTTAATCTTTCTACCATTCTACTGCTATTATCTTCATAAATTTCACTGTATTGATCTTTCTCTCATACCAGAATTAAATATTTCAAATCATTTGTTACTAAGTGATAAGTCACGAAATTTTGCCATCTAATTCTTCGAGGTAAGCTAAACTTTTTAATGATTTCTTAATTTACTGGGTCAAATACTTAGATTTGCTCAATTTGAGGTATATAGAGCGAAATGTATTTTTTGCAACACTTATTCATTTAATAGATCCTTCCTTGACATTCGAATATTTTTTGTTTCTCAATTGCTAAGGGCATGTTAATTGGATGTTTATTCATGATTGGCTGATTAATTTTCTATAAAAAATAATTAAGTATTAATTTAATAAATTGGTTTATTGAATTTAAGCACTATTATTCTCAAATTAATAACCAAACATTAAGAAGTTTAAAAAATAATAATATGGAACAAGATTTAAATCTTTAAAAATTAATATTAAGATTTAATTAAATTGTTAACATTTGGTGATTTAGATAAGTATTTTAATTCTGAGAGATTTTACTAATTTGTTAATCTCTCTCATCAGAGTTAAGTTGTATTAGAACATAGATGATAATTCAATCATTATTAAATATATTTATCAAATTTGAAACATGAATATTTTTATTATAATATCAGATTTCAATACAGAACTCATCATATTAAGGATCTTCAAATAAATCTTAAACTAAATCGTTCTTGTTTTCTGTTTTTTTCAATTCTTCCTGATGTTGTTACTTGTCATTTTGTTAAATTACCTTTCCATTCCCCTTTTTTCTTCTCACTTTAAGTTTATCTGTATTTCCCCAAATTGAGAACAGCTTAGAATATATAAATTCATACATCGTTAAATTTTAAGTTTGGAAGTGAGAATGGATTAATATTGAATGCTTAATCTAAATAACGACTCGCTTGTAGATTATGATTTAACTTTTAATGGCATTTGGCTATATTATGAAACATTTTATACCTATAAAATGAAGTTAAGCAGCACAATTTGGGTTTAAATTATTTTCCAGATATTTCAAGGCTTCTGAGTATTTTTTTTAGCAATAGTGGAACTTGATAGAATAAAATATTTACTTAAGCAACTAGCATGATTCCATTTTATCTCGTTATTTCAAAATCTATACAAATTTCACTATATTACATCCCTAACTTAACAATATTTTTGAATTTATCATTTTCATATTGTAGATCATGTTGATTACAATATTTATTAATCCATTTGATCAGTGAAAGCAATTGGTTAGCTAAAATATTTTTAAAAAGCACTACCTATTTTAATAAAGTTGATCAAGATTTATTCGTCAGTCCATTCTAAATCAATATATTGGCAGAAAATAAGTTAAATTTCTAAATTATTACTATGTTTACCAGGAAAAAGTAGCTATAATTTTTTGGACAATATTTATTCTATTAAAGTTTAGCTAAAGACTTTGATTTCAGATATTTTTAAAAAGAGTGCCCGAAATTATTTTATTTACTCATGTTCCTGCTCCAATCTGAGATTATTCTATTTTGCAAATTCATATAATTGAAAGAACAAATTAGCATTAAAATGTTAAATGGCTTTTTCTATGATTATACATATAAATACCTTCTAATTTTAATGCTTCGGGATTTAATCTATTTTCCTAATGATACCTTATCAATGCTACAATCGCCTCGAAATAATTTTTTTGTTAAAAATAAACTTTGCTTTCATTTAAATTCTTATCACACTTTTTATTTTTTTAATTTCGATGCTCATTATAAATTTCGTTGGGATAAAAAATGACTAGGTTGTTTTCAGCAATGAAATTTTAAATTTATCTATTAGCGATAGCATTTCTGTTATTAAAATCTAACGATTCTAAAATATTATTTCTTTTAATTACATGGAAATATATAGTTATTCATTGATCCTATTATCAATTATGAAAATGGATTAATAGTTGGACCTTAGACAAAAACCTGATTATTCTATTGCCTAAGTTCGTTGTTTTATCTTGTCATTCTCTTCTACTTTCTAATTTCGGTCTAATATATTTACCTCTTGTGTGTGGCTCTGAATTTGTATAGCTTTTTTTCTTACATCATTATCAAATTTTAAAAAGACTTACCTATTAGAGTGGTTTTTTTCTTGAATTAATTTATCATTCTAATAATTACCTTGAGGTTGGTTATCAATTAAAATCATAATTAATTTCGTATAATATATAATTAGAGTATTGATATTAAAAATCTTGATTGTTGTTTATTGTTTTGTTCGCTGAGCTTACTAATTTTAAGGAATTAAGGAATCAATGTTTAGTGTCCAACACAGTAAAATTTAAAATGTTGATAATGATTCATCAGCAGCTAATTATAAATTACTAAGATTAAGTTTTATATATTCCCACAGATTTAATTATGTTAATATCTTCAATTATAGAAATAGAATTTTTTTTTATTTCTAACTTCAACATTCACAAGATTTAATATCTTATACCCCTATAAAGTAGTTTAATCACTTAAATCCGATCAAATGATTAAGTAACTTTATTACAGACCAATTTTGAGTTTTATGAGTGAGTATTCCATTCCCTTTTTAAGTATAATTCTATTTGTTATTATCTTTCCTTCTGCAAAATTTCATATTATCCATCGTAACCATCCTTTAGTTGGCAGTATTCATATATTAGAAAATTTGGAATTATTGGGGTGTTTAAATGGATGTGAGATTTTTAGATTGTTCTCAATTTATATGGTTGATCTACTTATTAAAAATTATTTAAGTTCATAGCATATATTTTCTAAAACTAATATAATTTCTAAATGAATATAATTATGAAATTAAAATCTAATATATATTTGATGTATATCATAATAACATTGTTACTGGATCTTCCATATATATTTTAAATCTTTATAGCCATTAAGCTCCAACAGCACCATCCACTACTCTGTGATCACAGGAAATAGTCACATTCATGTGCTATTCAACAAGGAATTATCCTTCAGTTCCTGGGACAACTACTTTACTCGTCTTTCCAACAGCCAAAATGGCGGCTTATGGGGGATTGATGACAGCTGCGAATGAATCAACACCAAACATTCCCAAATTGGAGATTGTGAATGTTCCACCCTAAAACTCATTTGGTTTTAATTTGTTTGTTCTAGCCTTCTCTGCTAATTCCTTAGCATTGGAGGCTATTTCAGATAAGCCTTTTGCTCCAGCATTGAATATGATAGGTGTTATCAAGCCAGTGTCAGTTGATACTGCAATACTAATATCTGCATTATGGAATTTTCTAATAAATGTTCCATTCCATTAACTATTTACAGCAGGAACATCTCTTAAAGCTAGTGCTGATGCTTTAATCACAAAATCATTAACACTTATCTTTGTTTTGCTCTGTTTATTAAGTTGTTCTCGAAGTCTAAATATATTATAAATAGATATACGTCAATAATTTATCCATGATGATAGCAACAGTTGTATAATAGTGTGGGATTGTTTACTTTGATTCTGACAATCTTTTAGCAATAATCTGTCTTATATTTGTTAAATCAATATCCTCATATGGATTATCGTGATGGACTACGGCAGCAGGTTTCCTTGCAGCTTGTTAAGTTGGTGCAGGAGTATGAGCTTATTAAGGTGTCTCTTGAGGTTTCTATTGGACCTATTATGCTGAACTCAAATGATTAACAACATCCTACTTAATTATGCTTCCCTCTATTCCAGATCCTTTAATTCCTTAAAGTGACACACCATTCTCTTAAGCAAATGTTTTGGCTAATGGTGATACAAAAATTCTGTCTCCTGACTATGTAGGAGCACTAATTTATTATGATGCTTGTTAGGTTGGCTAAGGTGCTTGTGCTGCAGGGGCTGCAGATGCTTATGCTTCTAATGAGAAGTTGGCAAATTCTTTAACATTATCTTTTTTAGGAGTTGTGACTGCTAAAACCTTTAAAATTTTGATAGCATTAATATTCATACTGTTCCGAGTGAGATATCTTTGGTGCCTGCAGCAACTAAAATCTTTGCAAGATATCCATCTTCCTATATTTCAAAGCCAACTGTAGCTTTATCTGTTTCTATTTCTGCAATAACGTCTCCTGGTGATAGTTTATCACCCTCTTATTTCAACCACTTCATTAAGTTTCCTTTATCCATGGTTGGTGATAATGCAGGCAATCCTAATTTAGTATGCTTTGGGTAAGTTTTTCCTGCTGGGGCTTAAGGTGGTGGTGGTGGTGCTGCTGTAGTTTATTTTACTTCTGCTTGAGGAGGTGGAGTGGCAGCAGGCTGGGCTGTCTCTGATTCTGAAAAATTTGCAAATGCACCCACATCAGCTTTTTTCGGTACAACAATGGCTACTAATTATCCAACAGCTACTCCCTTAGTGCCTAAATTAATTATTTTAACAAATTTACCTTCTCCTAACAATATTTTTGCCAAGAATCCATCTTCTTATACCTCAAATCCTACAGTGGCTTTATCTGTCTCAACTTCGCAAATGCAATCACCAGCTGATACTGGGTCACCTTCCTTCTTTAACCATTTCATAATATTTCCTTTATCCATGGTGGGTGATCTTAATATAATGTATAATTTACAATGCAGGCATGGTTAGTTTTTTATGTTTAGGGTAAGTACTAAATTAATAGTAAACCTTTTGTGTGAATTGTTGAACCTCTGGAACTCTATATTCATAGACTCTGAATTATTTAGTGCCATTTATTGCGATTGAGGCTATTCTTAATGTTTATCTAAGCATTATTTAAAGATATTTTTATAAATTTAATAAAAAAAATATACAACATACTAAAATCAATGAATATATTTTTTTCTTCACATTCATTTAAGGTCATAGGTTGATTACTTGATCATAAATTTGTTTGTGTGTGTAAATGTATTGAAAGTTCTAGACATCTATTGAAATGCTCCGATTCTTGCATAGTGATCATGCTTTGCTTTGGATGGTGCCATGATTCCATCATACACAAGCCCCTTTAATGGTTTTTCATCCTCAGGCTCTGAATATTGAAAAATCATTACCCTATTCTACTGATATGGATATAAATCTCTTAAGAGGATCAACCATTTAACTACTGGAGAGGCTTTCACACTATTCAACTATTGTTTATAAATTTGTCTTATGCATGATATGCCTTCCTTAATTTTCTTATTTTAAATTTTATTTTATCGTAATAAACCAGTGATGTCTTTGAGCTTATTCCAATGTGCAGGCTTAAATTTATTTTATGATAGATACTTCTATTCAGCAACAATAGCATCAAATCTATTTGGCTGATTCGGTATAAAAACTTAAATTTTTATCCATTTTAACTAAAATTCTAGAGATTTTATCTGCATTCCCTAATTATTCCATCATCTAGTTCTTAAAAATGATTATCTTTAAAAAAAGAAATCTAAAACAATATGACTCCTAAATCAAACAGATCGTCTTAAATGCTTTTTTAGCTTTGTTTCTTATATTATGGAAACAGGGAATTGATTTATAGAGTTGCACTCTAAATATTGAGAAATACAGTATCAATTTTTAGATTACCATGATATAACCCTTTATTATTGTATTTTTACAAAGTTTGTAACAAAATAAACATTATGGAGACCAATTAAACTTCCTTCATTTCGAATCCTTGCATCAATAAATTGGAGATTGATTATAATTTGAGATGTTGGCATATTAAATAGTAGTTTTTTGGGTCATCACAAATTTTGATGATGTTAGGCTAAATTTAAATGTAGTTCCATAATGTGATTTAATTATGAAATGCCTCCTTGTCTGCTTTATCTATTTGCATGACACTGAAAAGTTCCCCATTTTAACTTTATGCTGTCATTAATTATCCGTAATGTTCCAATACCTGAAATTTCTAAATGAAATTGGATGTGATAGAAAATTTCTTTATAATATTCTACAACTTTTGAAAAAGTGTTTCCGAGTGAGTGTAAAATACCTCTTTGGCCAAATTGTTTCTCAAAATTACAATATAACAATCATGTGGTTTCATTTTATAGTATTTCATTTCATTATGCGTTGAAGACAACAATATATATTGATCGCCCATAACTATCGCATTATTAAATATCGTTATTTCAGTCTCCATAAAATCCCTGTCTTTGTGTTAGTACAAGTTTATGGTGCATTTAAGTAGTTCTTTATCACCCAATTATTATTACAGAGTGTCTTTATAAGGTTGAAGCAAAGATTTAGATTAGCATAAATTCTACTCCTCTATGAGCTGCGTGGTTATTGCAAGCATTTGAAATTTAATATTAAACAAAAAAAAACAAAAAATATTTCATCTAAACACTTCCTCATCCCAAAACTTTAACTATTAAACCACATTATGAGGAATCTTCGACTTCTATGTCTATGTCTCTTAGAATACTCTTAAGAAACTCAACCTTTTTTTATATTCATCACTGATCTTTTACTCTTAATCAATTATTTTATTCTTATTATTCATTTCTAAGAATTGGATTATTTGTTCAGATTTCATATTATTCTTGAAAGCACTCTTTACCTTAACATCGGTCAAATCAGCTATTATGAGATTAGGAAAATGCTTCTTTATTTCAGCAAATAATGAGAGTAAATTGAACAAAATCTATTCCTCTATCAGATCATTCGATTCTAAATAGGCATATATTCTAAAGTTAGCCTCTACAATAATATTACATTTGATATCAATTGAGACTATAGGTTTTTCATACAAGAAATTCCATAATAAATATGTAATTCTTACTCCATTTTCAACTATTTGAGTTAGACCAATCTCTTATAAGTCTAACAATATGTCATATTCAAACTTATTTTGAGGCATCTAATAAATGTATTTAGGGTCTAATAGTGATAGTCCTAAAATAAATCTAATTGCAGCTGATTTAGGCTAGAATTAATCCACATAATAGCTTAAAATTTAGAGTATCTATCTGTGAGTTGAAGATAAAATAAATTAGAATCCAACACCCTTACCTCTATCAAGTAATTTAGACTTATCAAATGTTTCCTTAATTTTAGGACGATAATGCTAGATTTGCTAATTAACCTGACTTATCAAATTAAAGAGTGCTTTCCACTTGCTCTGACATCTAATTTTAAGATCCTCTTCATTTTCTTATGTTTGATACAAAGGGACCAACTAAGGGGAGCTATCTCCATCAATTACGCATTTCAAGGCAGTTCTAAAATATTGATCAATCTCATATGTATCCTCTTTTAATTAAGGTATTTTCCTAATCAATTGTATTCTGATTGCTTCTTAAAGTTGTTTTTCACCACCATGACATTAGGCTTTGATTGAATCATTAGTCACTTTAGGCATAAATATCATTCTGCTCAGCAGAGTCCTTGTTCCCATAGGCAATGCTCTAAATACACACAAACATGCTTATTATTTGAAGACGTAGAGGTCTTTGGGATTTATTTCATATTAGGTTAGTTAATCTAAGAATTCATTTGCCATTATAAAAAAAAAAATTAAAACTAACTGATAAGTATGAAACTCAACATCTCATCGACTTCGATGCAGACATCATTTTCAATGAAGACTAAGCCGACTAATGAGAAGATCCTATCAGAGATAGACAATTATTCTGCAGTACCAGATCTTGATTCATCCAAACCTCCAAGTCCAAGCGTCTCTAATGGTAGAATACATAGGTTCTTTCCCTCCAATAAAGGGATTTCAGATAGCCTATCAGATACTTCCAAATTACCAAACATAAAATTCAAGATCGCAACATAGATAAATCATGGAGGACCAGCGCGAAAAATTGCAAAACATCCAACTAGATATGCTAGTTGTAATAATATACCGATAGTTTAAAAAACACTGGAAACTAGCAATTTAGCAGATGAGTTAATACTTTAGCCAAAATCAGATGAATTTTTCAGATTTAACAAAAACTCAGCCAGAATAGAACAGCTATCAGAACTGAATAACAATAAACCTAATATATACATGAAACTAAATAAAATTATGGAACAAGAAAACATAATGCCAAGAAAGCTCCAACTCCTTGATGTAGAACAATCCAAAGAAGTTAAGGCAAATGGATAACTATAATCAACCAAATATGTCAAGATGTTTGCTGAAGGCATAAGTTCCAACTCCTACAATTAACTAAGGAAATTGAATTTAAATAGTAACAGCCTAAGCAATTAAAATTTTTCCATCGTATAAATATATATTAATATTAGATTGCCAATAAACTACCTGACAGTGTTCAATAGTTAGATCTAAAGAATAATAAGCTAACAAGAGATGGAGCATAAATAATCACTTAAATCATCAGGAGACCTAAATAGTATTTAATGGAATTGAATTTAGAGAACAATTTTATTGGGGATTCTGGTTTTACTTTACTGCTAAATTCATTAAGTATTAATTAAGGTTTGAGAATATTGAACGTATCTAGAAATCAAATAGAGGATTCAAGTATGGAAGCTTTAGGTAGAATAATAAAGAAAAATAATACTCTTTTAGAATTATACTTGCATTACAACAAGATTACTCACAGAGGAGGAGTTCATTTCTTTTAAGGATTGCAGAAAAACACAATACTTAAAGTTTTAGATATCTCATTCAATAGACTAGGAGGGGATTAAGAATGCACCAAAGCAATCTGTAATGTTATATCGAGACCTCATCCAGAACTTATCCATCTGGATTTATCACATAATAAGTTTACTGAGGAGAATAGTAAAAAGATTGCAACGGATTTAGCATTCAACAGAATCATTTACGGGTTCCACTTTGAAGGTAATATTAGCTATACCGTAAATGCAAGAGGATTCCTAATTAAAGATATTGAGTAATAATAGGTGTAGACAATCACTGAAGATATTAATGTTGAGGATTAGTCAAAGTTATTGATAGAAGCTTAGTTATAAAATCTTGAAATTCATAAATAAAAATCATTAAGAAGTGAGCCTATGAGAATAGATAGTGTCAATATGGTCAATGGAGTTGAATAAATATGTTGGATATGTTAGGGATGGGTTGAATGTGAATTTCATTGGAAGATCAACAAATCTGGTAGTTTAAATCATGAACCAGTTTATATTCACTTTGAGTTTGAAAATTATAGACCAACTCTAATGAATGATAATAATGATGGATTTGTTTTATACAGAATGTGCCCTCCTAGATAACTAATAAGATACTTCTTCTCTAATCCAGTATTAAATGCATAAGTTTATGCAAAAGATTAAAAAACTACACAAACCCAGTTACATTCCCCACTAAGGAATTTTGGTGTACAACTCTAATATGCTAATGGTACTACTCATTAATCTGAACCCATGCACACAGTCAATTTTATATAAACAGGAGAACCCTTATTAATATTTGATAAAAACAAACATTATTTACCAAAAGTATTATGCAAACCTAGAGAACCTGAAAGAATTGTTGAAATAGATCCAGACTTAGCAAAGAAGAGAGTCTGGACATTAGATACATCAATATTCAGAGATTTTGAGGCTGACACTGATGCTCATTTAGAATAGTGTTTAGAATTTGATTTAGATGCATCAAAAATAGCTAAACATATTATCTCAAAATTGGAAATTAATTAGTTAAAGGACACTTTAAAGAAATATTATAAATATATTATCTAGTTTTACAAACATTAATGTTCAATATCTTTAGAGTATGACTTTCCAAGAATCACTCTAAATGTTATTTAAGCATTCTTTTAATAATCTAAAGCACTTCAAGGAATGAAATAAGTGGATTGGGAAATTAGTCTGATATCAACTATGGTTATTAGAGATAATCCTAGATAATATATGCAGGAAAGATGTTTAGTTCGTCATTAATTTGTCGAATTGGTAGTTAGATTAGCTAAGGAGGTTCATATTAGAAATGGTAATATGAAATCACTACCAGATGCTGTTGATAAAGTCATGAATGGATATCTGAGTTTCATCGTAGATTTTGGTACTGCCCAATAATGGAGAGATGAACGATTTTGGACTTAAATCATGGATTTAACTATCAGACATAAAATGCCATTACTTAAAGCATTATTCAATTACTGCTACATCAATAGTGCTAAGAATTCTTTAACAAAAGAAAAATTTATTAGTTTGAATGACTTTAAAGTTATGTTTCATTAGGCAGATCTCTATCCAGATCATCTGACAGAATCAGATCTCTACTTCATATATCTATAATCTATGATGACATAGGTTGATGAATTAACAAATTCAAGGCATTTTGAAATGTAATTTACAGAATTCATTGAGGCATTAGCAAGAGTAGCTGAAAAACTATCACCAAACTCACCTCATTATAAAGATAGATACTTGAACTCTAAATTAAGGAGAACCTTGTTTCTATATATTAAATTTGAGGGTATTTATACATATCTATTATAGGGTTATTATATATACTATATTATAAACTTAAAATAAAAGTGGATTCAAATATAGCTGATAAGAGCGTATTGCATGGACATGAAGCTAAAAAGCTTGGAATATTCTTGAATCATCAAGAAGAGGAAGATGATGAAGACATATATAATTAGGAACCATATTAAATAATATAGAGATTATTGTATGAGGACGAATAGAGGATGAGTGTTAGAGATAACCACAGCAGTGGATCCAAAAAGGGATCTGTCCATAGGTCTGATTCATTTAAAAATAATAATAACTGGGCTAAGGTAAGGGCTTTAGCCAAAAAAAATACTATCCAATCATCAAATATATTATAGTAGTTGAAATTAGCATAAATAGAGAATGAAATGGATGAAAAATTAGAATTTGAGGAAAGTACTCCTTTAGCAAGAATGAAAATAGAAAATAGGAGAGTTCAAAAATCCAGATATACTATTAATTTTGATGGACCACACTATAAATTTGACTTATAAGAATGATTATATATAATTATTATTTGGAATATTATCATTATTTAATTTGCTTGCATAACTTGATTTTATCTTTTTATAAATAAATTATTACATTTTTCAATTATTATTATTCCTTCCATTGAATCTAACTGAACAGTTTGCTAGTAACCTAGTATAATTTATGAAATTTTACTTGGTTGTTTGAGATAATGGCAAAACCAATAAACTAATTCCCCCTCAAATGAATATTACTTAACATATTCCTTCGATATAATTATAAAATATTTATGTTCCTTTACTAATGAAATATTATATATGCCATTTGGATCTTTAATTATTTTTAATTCTTCTAAATCTTCCATTTCATAATTGATTTTCCAAATTTTTAAAATACCACTTTAATCAGAGCTGATTATTTGTTTAATATTTTTAATGAATAGAACTTAATTTATCTTAACATCATGAGAGTTATGTTTATCTAGTATTTTAAATCCCTAATCACCGTGCCATAACTTTATTGATTAATCTATTGAACCTGTAATAATCCAATCAAGATCATGATCATAGTCAAAAAGAGTGAATTTCTAATTTTAATGAGGTATAATGTTAAACATTAGCATCCCGCTATTAATCTCATAATTCATCAACTGTTGATAAGAGGCATTTAATATTAAATAATTTTCCGATTTTATTATCAAATCATAAATTATTAAGTTATTAAATCCTAAGTTTGTTATTCCTGAAAGCGATTGGGATTATATTTGAGTAACATCAGCCATTTCTATATAATATAATTGATTTGATCCAATAAACAATCTTTTGGAATCATCTGAAAATTTTATCATAGTTATCATTGCATCAAATCTCTATGAGCTAATTAAACTATAATTCTAATAATCCCAAATAAAGAGGCATTAAAAGGTGCATGATGCAATGTATTGTTAGTTCTTAGAAATTGTTGTGGACATTATTTATAATGTTGGATCCTCATATATTTTAATAACCTAATATTTTAATTCTTTTGTTTTGAATAAATGAGCATTTTATCTAGTCAAGGTATCTTCTTTAAATTACTTAAGATCTGAAACTTATGGTAATTGTATATTCTATTTTTTATTTGAATATTACCTTCATAAAATTGCCCCATTCAGATAATTTATTTGCTCTTTAGTTTAAGGTATTAATATATTTTAGAATATTGTCTATTAATATATAATTTTGTTCAAAATTGTTTATTCTTATCAAATTATTGACTAAACCATCATCAATCCAATTAAACCCTTAATATGCATTTTTTCGCAGATGATCTAATTCTTTTACTGTGTTTTGCTTCATTGATAATTAATGCATATCCAAAATCAGTAGTCTTAAATTATTAACAATGACATGGATATTCTTTATCATTGTTTGATAAGCCATCTAATTTTCATCTAGCATATTCTGCCTAGAGTTAATTACTTTGGTAACAAATTGATTAAAATCTTTTTGATTAAGGATGTAATTATTCTGATTATTATGGTGATGAGTTCCATCCTTAATACATTTTTAGCATAAAAATCTAGATGTTTAACACTCAGGGTGAACGCAAATGTGATCCACAGTTTTATCAGAATGACCATACTAGACACAGGTTCTAAATAATTTATTCATAATTTTTTATTATAAATTATACTATCTTTAATAGCATTATTTTGTAATCATATATAAAAAAAATACAATAATTTACAATTTTATAGGGAGTATTTGCTCTATATACGTAATGCATTTCATTAATTACTCAAACAAGATATATTAAGATAGAATGAACGATCCACCATAATTCATTGATAAAATTATTATTTGTAATTTTTTTGAAATATTATTCCTTTTTTAAAGATATTA
>VMTU01000451.1:0-10391 GCA_016759055.1 Paramecium bursaria
ATAGACTGTGCTCTTCCTGAATGGAGAGGACCTTTGATTCCTGTGATTATTGATGATTTACTAAATAAAAAAACAGTATAATGCAATTGTCGAGAAAATTATTAAGAGCACCCAGTTTCACATGATTGTAGATGTCCTGGGAGTTTAGGAATGTATGAAATAAGCAATTATGTAAACGATTTTTTAAAATACTATTGTATAAGTATGTTTTTGATATATAAGAATGCCCTGTAAATATGAAAACCTGTACAACTGATGGTACGGGGCTTGTTTATTCCACCGACTGTAACGTCGGCGTAGGTAGAAATATGACAGCTGATTATTATAATAATTGTTCTTGCTTAGCTGGTTATGAAGAAAACATTCCTCAAACAGTCGATTGCATCATTATTACATGCTCCCCTCCTTGTTCAAAATGTGTTGATGGTTCAAAAGTTAAATGTACAGAGTGTAAAGACCCCTTAATGACAATCGATTCAACCTAATCATGTGTTTGCCCACAAAAGTCTTTTCTCTCTCTTGATAAGAAAACATGCATAGGTAAGCAATATTATTTATAAAGTGTGTGACTATACTTGTGGTACTTGTGCTTAGACTAGTTCAAACTGTCTATCATGTTCATAAATTAGCAATAGAGTTTATTCATAAGGGAAATGCTCATGTGGGAAATATTACTTCGCTATTGATGGTGAGGAAGTTTGTGTACCATGTCATTGGACCTGTGAATCTTGTAACAGTGTAGATAGCTGTATTGACTGCCCTTAATTTTCTAATAGAGATATAAATTTTCTATTTTATAATGATTATTATTGTAATTGTGTATTGGGATTTACCGAAGATATAGTTACTGGTTCTTGTTAACGTATCTATATATATTAAATTAAGCTTGTATTGAAAATTGTTTAACATGTGACACTACAACTGATACTTGTTCTTCTTGTGATGTTCTCTAATTTAGATAGTTAGTTGATTCATAATGCAAATGCCTTGAAAGATATTATAATACCTTAACTTCACCAATATGCAAATGTAACTATTATTAATAGTGTAGAATGCTATTAAACTTGTTATACATGTGATGGAGACAATTCTGATAATTGCCTTTCATGCTTCGAACTTAGTTTTAGAGTTCTGAATAATAAAAGATAGTGCGTCTGTAAACAAGGTTATGGTTAGGATGATGACGGTTCAGAATAATGCATATGTACAAATTTAATTATTTCTTAATAGAATGTGAAGATATTTATTGTTTGGAATGCGATAATTATTAATAATGTATTAAATGTCCAATTAGCTTGTCTAGAGTTCTAGACTCAAACAGTAAATGCATTTGCGATACTGGATTTTATGAAGATCAAACCTCGATCACTTGCTAACCTTGCCATTGGAGCTGCTTAAGTTGTATAAATTCCGATATCTGTTCAACATGCAATAATGATATGTCAAGAATTTTAGATGAAGTAAATCATAAATGCATTTGCTAACCTGGCTATTATGAATTTTATAAACAATGTGTTGGTAATTAATGTTATGTATGTCTAGCTTGCTATTACACATGCCTAACATGCACAACTCAATATTAAGATGGATGCACATCGTGTCCTTCAAGCAGAATATCATAAATAGAAAAATAAAATTAAATTAGTTCTCAATGTGTCTGCAAGTCAATTTCACAAATTGACGATGGAAAGAGTTTGGAATGTACAGGTATCAAATGATTAATCTAAAAGACTGCCATTATTCATGTTCAACTTGTTATGGACCCTCAATCAACAATTGTTTAACTTGTAAAGATAATTCAAATAGCCTTAATACAATCAATAGGTAGCTTAAATTTGGATTATGCTAATGTCCTGTCAAGTGGTATGATGATCAGATAAATGAAAATTGTTTGATTTGTCATTTTAGTTGTTAAACTTGCTTCGATTCAAATTAGTATTCTTGTATTACTTGCTCGGAAATTGATCATAGAATTTAACAAAGTAATAGCTGTTTCTGTTAGGATGGATATTTTGAAAATTTAATAAGTTTAAATTGCGACGCATGTGATTATAGATGTGAAACATGTGAGAAAGATAAAACTAATTGTTTAACTTGTATGCTAGGATCGCTAAGAATTCTTTAACAATAGATTAACTAAAGTGATTATAACACATGCTTATGCCCAGCAGATGCTCCTAATGATGTTTAAGGAAAAGCCATATGTTAAAGTAATTTTATTTACATATAATAGTATGCCATTTTACTTGCAAATATTGTTCAGATGGAGGATTAGGTAAATGCACAGTTTGTGATGATGCTGCAAACAGGATTATATAATAAGATAATAATGAGTCCTTTTGCCAATGTAAGTTAACTTATTATGAGATTTAAACCCCAGAATGTGCAGGTATTATAGTAATCTAATTTTAAAAGCATGCTCTTCTTACTGTTTAGGATGTGTCGATACCCCAGATAATTGCACATCATGCAATAGTCAGTAGTTTAGAGCCTTAGAAGGAAAAAAATGCAAATGCGCTGTCAGATTTGGGACTTAAAATCTTAGTTATTACGATAACATGCAAGATCCAGAATGTATCGGTATTAATACAAGTTATCTTAGCATGTCACTACTCTTGTTATACGTGTTTTGGAGAAAGTTATGATTAATGCCTCACATGTAGTGATCTAGACCTCAGGATTCAATCAGGTAATTAATGCGTCTGTAAACCTTCAACTATTGATAATGGTTAGGCTGCCTGCTTGGGATGCAGTGTACAGTGCGAGACATGTGGAGGTTAAAATAGTCTCTGCACTTCTTGTCCTGCTAATAGTTTAAGAACTTTGAATACCTAAACTTAAACTTGTGATTGTCCTGTAGGTTATTTTGATTCAGGCTAATTAGAATGCGAATGTAATTTTTGAATAAATTAGAATGTGATATAACCTGCCTAACATGCATTAGTCGTTCTGATATCTGTCAGTCTTGCCTCTTAGGATCTAATAGATTATTCAATCAGCTAACTTACAAATGTGAGTGTATTTCTGGTTATTATGATGCTGGAATTGCGGCATGCTAAAAGTGTCATTTTTCTTGTCTATAATGCTCGGGTCCCGCAAAAAGTCAATGCATTTCTTGTCCTGACTTTGTTTCTACAAAGAGAACCCTTCAAACTCAATAATGCATTTGTTCAGATTAGTATTTCGATGATTTATAAAACTAACTATGTTAGCCTTGTTCGTCAACTTGTTATACATGTTAGGTGAATTAAAACACTTGCACTCAATGCAAAAGTGGGTAAAACAGAGCCTTCTAAGGGTAATAATGTAGTTGTTAATCATCTTATTTTGAATCTGGTGGTCCTGTTTGTTCCAAATGTGATAATTTATGTTAAGAATGTTAAAATAACAGCACAACATGTTCAAAATGTGATCCATTATTAAATAGAACTTTGAATCAAGGAAAGTGTTAATGTAATTTTGGTTTTTATGACGATGGTAGCCTAGCATGCAAATGTAATTATTCTTAGTATTCCTAGAATGTAATTTTTCTTGCCTAACTTGTAACACTAATTCTACAAACTGCACATCATGTGATGTCTAGAATTTTAGATATTTGAAATCTAATAGTTGCTTGTGTTAAAATGGAACTATAGATTAAGGAGTAGCATTGTGTTTCAGTTGCGATACACGATGCTTAACTTGCGCAAACATAACAACAGAATGCTTAACATGTGATCCTAGTCAATTTAGAGAATTAAATGATAAACAATGTAAGTGCTTTGATGGTTATTATGAAAATAATATAAAATAGTGTCTAGCGTGCAATATAAAATGTTTAACTTGCGCTCTTAATTCAACAAATTGCACAAGTTGCAGTTAGACTTAAAATAGAACTTTAGATACAGGCTAATGCGTATGCAAAAATGGTTATTTTGAGGATTCTAATGATACTTGCTAATAGTGCTCTAACAAATGTAAAACTTGCTCATAAATCTCTACTAAATGTACATCATGCGAAACAGGGAGAACTTTAGTCATCAACCAGTGTAATTGCCTGCAAAGTTTCTATGAAGATGGATCAAATAAATGCCAGCCATGCAATAACTCATGCTTTACATGTGATACTTCATCTACTAATTGCATATCTTGCGATACCAACTCAAACAGAACTCTCAAATCATCGAAATGTATTTGTGATTAAGGATTTTACGATATAGGGGCTTAAAGATGCCTCCCATGTAGTTCAACATGTTTAACTTGTTCAGCATCTGATACGAACTGCACTTTATGTGATGCAAGTAAATCAAGAGTCCTTAATGGATCAATCTGTGAATGTTAATCAGGATACTTCAGTGATGCTAATCAAATCTGCTAATGTAATAATATTATTTATAATAGAATGCAACGCATCATGTGTGACTTGCATTTAATCCCCTACCAAATGCACTTCTTGTGATATCAGCAACACATTTAGATCAGATTCTAGTTTAAATTTAAACAAATGTCCCTGTGCTCCCGGTTTTTACGATGATGGAACAAGAATCTGCAAAAGTAATAATATATAAAAATTTTATTAGAATGTTCGTTCAGATGCTTAAATTGTATTGGTTCCTAAGATAATTGCACTTTTTGTAGAACCAATCCTGGCTTCTTCAGAGATACTATTTCCCCAGTTTGTGGCTGCCTCGCTGGTTACTTTGATGATGGAATCTAAATAATTTGCTAATGTAATATATTAAAATATAATAGAATGTGGCCCGAAATGTCTAACTTGTTTGAACTCAGCTGATAATTGTATAGTTTGTGAACAAGCGATTAATAGGCTCTCCTCTCCATAATGCGATTGCAAATAAGGTTACTTTGAGGATAAATAATAGAAATGTTAAGTATGCTCAATTAATTGTTTAAGTTGTTTAGCAACCGCAAACAACTGCACCACTTGTTAACCAGATAGGATTGGTAAGGAGTGTTTATGTTAAGATGGGTTTTATGAAGCTAATTAACTTTAATGTTAGTAATGCAGTTATAAATGTTCTGCTTGTCTACAAGATCCCTTAAATTGTATAACCTGTGCCACTGATAGGTTGAATCCTCCTAATTGTCTCTGCAAAGATCATTACTACGATAACTAAATTGATCCAGAATGCCGAGTGTGTGATTAATATTGTGGAAAATGTGACATAAATGGATGTATCGATTGTGCTGCCAATAGAATATAATTCCTGAAGACATGCATTTGTCCAGGTGACTCTATATCTTATTTATTCACTCCATATTGTTCAAGTATTATTTCTTTCATATTAATAGATTGTGATGTAGCAGTTGTCTAAGGGATATTTTCAAACGACTTAAGTGAATTGATTTACACATTTGAGTATGATCTAAAGTTCAACTTTCCTACTTAAGTTGATACGCAAGCTTATTGTTAATATGTAATAACAGAATAGAGTTTGAAATTAATTGGTGAATCTCCTCAATGTAGAATACAATAGAAGCATTTGATTATAGGTTTAGGAAGCGGATCGACTGTTATGATAGGAGATGAAATCTAATTCAATACAGACGTTTTAATGCATACTTAGTGTTCAAATCCCCTAAAATTAATAATAAATTAATAATTATAGCCCCCAGAATAACTGTTAAAGCCTTAAATAATTCTTAACTACCCCAAAGTACCTGTTTCGCCATGCTCATCGATTGAAATAACTATATAGTAATAGTATGTGAATGGACAAAGAAATTTGAAGTTAACTTGGTAATCACCTTTATTGATTCCTGCAATCATCGTTGCTAATTAATTATAATTCCAAACCTTAACAATCGAGTAACGATAAATTCCGGAAAGTTCAGAAATAGAAATTAGCATTTTATATACCAATTTTTTAGGTTCAAATGATGAAACCAAAATTTAATTGTAGACTTTAAGTTCGAGCGCACCATAGTTTAAATTTAATACTAATAGGAATTCATTTCTATTTTGGTCTGTAATAAAGTTATAAGTTTATTATTCTAATACTATTTGCACTTCTGGAGTATTATAAACTTTAAGAAATCCTGTGTAAATTAGATTCGAGGAAGTAGTTACATTAAGAAGTTCGTCAGAATCCAATCCTATTATGTTTTAACAATAAGTATTTGATTCAGAGGAATCTGAAGGTCTGATATCAACTATAATCCCAGCAAGATCTTTATCGATTAATACAAATTATACCATAATCTCAAAATTCTAGGATATAACCTCTCAATAATAAATTACTGCCTTGCTTAACATATATATTGAGAGATCTCCATTAATGGTTTAGATAGTTGGGAATTCAAGGATACAAAATTATTTAAAAGCCTTCTAAGTATAGATTTAATCAAAAGATCCAGATTTATAAACAGAATGGAATTAAGATCCAGAAATAATTCTCTCAGTTCAATGCAGAGACCCGTAGAAGCAGAACTAACCTTGCACTGATTTGAACAACAAAATTATTCATATCAATGAAACTTCAAACATTTAATATATAGCAGCTAGGCTATTCAAACCATATACAGTTTTGTTATTTAAAGTTAATTGCCAGAAATAAAATTTAAAAGCATCAGTTTCAGCTGCAATTATACTATTAGATTAAGATATTCCAACTGTAAACATCTCATATCCTTTAGGATATAATATTAGGGAAGTAAACATTAATGAGAAATTGAAATTTTAGATTCTGGTTAATCAAGCTTTCAAATAATCAGAAGTAGATTTCAGATTAGCTTTAATTTATAATTATGAAACTGTTTTTATTAAGAATATTCCAAATTAAATTGTTGAATTTGCTATTTGGGAAGGATTCAATAAATTTTAATTCATTAATTAACTATCAATAAGATTTCAGGTTTATAATGTAAATTATCTTATGCCTTAAACTAGCGCTCTAACTCTGCAAGTAAATTTGCCTCCAGTTAGTTCAATAGTCACTATAACCCCATAGTAAGGCTTTGCATTCTCAACAGAATATTCAATAAGACTTACTGATTCAAAAGATAAAGACTCTCCTATTCTTTATAGATATGCTTATTACGAATCTTGGAAATTGTATCAATAAGACATATTATCTGGAAGATAGGAAAATTTAATAATACTTTAGGATTTCTCATCCGTATAAACCTTTAAAACACTATTGGAATCAGGAAATCTGACTATTATTCTAACGGCATCAGACTCTTAAGGATCCTAGGTCAACTTCACTTAGTAAATTAGATCTATTACATTATATGAATTATGGTAACTTCAAAATGATACTATTAATTCAGTTGATACATCTAGCAAATGCAAAGAGATGGTATCTGATATAACAATTCCATAAGGTAATTCCTAATTACTTCTAATTACTTCATAAGAGTTGATAAAATTACTTGGAAATAAAGTTTAATCCGATTGTAGATAAGTTATCGTTTAGAAATTATAAAAAATTTCATAGTTGCTATTTGATTAATTAATTAACTCAGCAAATGCAATACTTAAATCAAGAATATCAAATACACTTGCAAAGATTTACGAGCTTAATTTGGGTACATCAAGATAATTAACTTCTGAATAATAATCTCGATTATGTTACAATTCTTTAAACAATCAAATTTAGGTTGCATCCTTGGCTAAGATAAATTAGAACTAATCGGATAGTGATTAAATTATTAATAATATTTCTTTAATGAAAACATAAATAGAGAAGGCAATAGAATAGAATAATAACCTTATACAAGATTAAATAGTTACATATGACATAGGTGATGATCAGACTGTAAGAAGGTAATCATTATTATGTAATTAGTTTATAATAAAATGTTGAGTTAAGGATTAGTTACATTAGGATCTTAGGAGGTCTATTTAGTAACGTTTATGACTAATAGATAATAATAAGCAACATAATCGATTCACTTATGAACAGTTTTCGGTAAAATTTACTTTTGGATAATGATGGAATCAAGGTCTCTACTTAGGGTTTCGGTTTATAAGTTTCCAAGTAAAATTTGTTATAATATAAATTAAGAATAGGGTAAAAAAGATTCTAGAGTTATATCTTAGAAAAGTAAATTGAGTTTGAAGATTTAGATTTATCTAATTTTTCCATTAACAGATATATTTAATTGGTTAAATATAAGAGAAATAAATATTACTACACATAAACTTTTAGAGATCAATTTAAGGTAATTATTATAAGAATATATTAAAGAATGGCTCAATTTTATTAAGAAAATTAGAAACTAACATATCGACATATGAAGAATCTGTCATTCCATATTATGATTCTGCCATGCTAGATCCATAAATTTTTGTTGAAAATTTCAATTAAAATACCTAAGTCTTTAAAGTATACTAAGGTAAACTAGCCTTTAATATGGGTGTTTAATTGAATAATTGTAATTCTGATGAGTCTCCAACATATAATTCTAATAATCAATACAAATTCGTTTGCTCAAGTTACATAGATTAATCATGGATTCCTGATAGTTGTTAAGTTTAATACTTTAGTGACTATCAAGATGTGATTCATATTCAATGTTATTGTGATAGATTATACCCTTTATAATTAATGATTCTTAATATTACTAATCAAACAAAACACTTAGTGGATTCACACCAATCCCTAAAGAGAATAGAAGAATATGTTAACATATTGGTTGCTGAAAACATAACTATCCATGCAATACTTTTAATATTCATTTTATAAATAGGAATACTATCAGTATTAAGATTTAAAAAACAAATTATTAATCTAAATTTAGTTTACGAAAGGCTGGAAAGCAAAAAATAAGATGAACCAATTGGTTTAACTTAATAAACGAAAATGTCTACATAGATATTCAAATCCAATTTTGTTTACTTACATGAAATATCCAGGCTCCTACATGTTAAATATATTCACTTAAGCTTTATGGCAAGAATCACCTTAACATCGATTAATATAAATTTACTTTTGACCCTAATTCATGTTTTTGATGTTATTCTTTAGAACCAGTTTATAACAATTACAGTTTCTATTTTTATACAGTTAGCATTTTAATTGATTGTTAAAATTTTAGAAGGGTTCTTTAATGGGCCAAATATCCTCAAATATTTCGGATATTTTTTCGCCGTGTCAATTAATACTGGAATAATTATATTAAATTTCCTTTTTAATAAGTAATTTTATGATATAATTTAGCTCTGAATAAGATTATTTTCGACAAATTATATAAATTGTAATTTCTTTAGTTTTAGTTTATGGGCCTCTTGAAATCATTATATAATACTAAAAATTATAATTAGCCTTTACAATTTCGGAAGCATTGAAAGAGGATCAGTTCAATCCCATAATAAATCTAATTTATTACTTTTTTTAAGATGAAGTTGTAATATCAATAACTCAAGGAGCAAGAATATATTGAATATTAATAATATATCACGAAATTTTTTATTTTGGCTTATATTATAGGATTGATAATCCAATACTAAGTAACATCATTCCAAGAAAGAATCTCAAATTTATATTCTCTCCGATTAAATATCCATTATAAGCCTATATATTAAAAATAATAAACATTTATCAGATTTCCAGTCATGAATTGTATTATTACTGTTACCGATGATCCATTTCTTTCTAGAGATTTAAAATTAAATTGAAACATCCATTTGTTAAAATATAACATCACTAAGAATCCAATAACTCTATAATATATTATCTAGTCATCTTAAAAAGTAATTTTTCCGACATAAGAAGCTAATGCACCACATATTCCACTTATTATTGGGTATGCTAGATTGATATTCATTAAATTAATAAGAATTAATATTATAAAGAGAAATGTCTCAAATGATCTAGTGTTTTTATAAATATTCAAATAGAATTTGCAAGGCTTTAATTCCATCAGGTGTGAATAATTCTCCAGTTTCAACTCTTTTTTGTATTTCTTTTATGGACATTAATTCGACAAACTCCACTTCCTCTGGCTAAGGTTAGAGATTTACAACCAATCCATCAAAAAATGTGCAGAATATTCTGCCCCATACACTCACATCATCTCCACCAAAGTAAAAGTCTCCAACTTGATGAAGCTCCAAGTTTTAAAGTCCTGATTCTTCATAGAGTTCTCTCACTGCACATGATTCATAACTTTCGTTTACGCCAACTACACCTCCAAAACAGACATCATAGTATGAGGGACAGTATCGCTTTATTGATGTTCTCTTGTGACAGAATATCTTATTAGATTCTTTTTAAATCACAAAGATAAAAGTGGCCCTGTGGCACAACTTTTCTTTTCTCATCTGATCTCTAGTCATCTCACCAATTATCTCATTGTTTTTATCTACAATCACTATCAGCTCTGAGTCTTCTTTTGATTATATATCATTTTAATTCATTAATAAATTATCATTTTTTAATCAAATAATA
>VMTU01000048.1:0-12542 GCA_016759055.1 Paramecium bursaria
TAGATCGATTTGATATTGATTAAAAAATTGGGTGATTTCGAACAAATTTTCGAGTTGAAATCTTATTAAACTCGATTAACTAAAATGCTATTTACTGATTTTTATATTATTGGTGGATATTAAAATTTTATTGGAATAGAGGATGGCAAATATTATGATTATTCTCTTGATCACATCATAAATCAAATTAAATTTTCCAACAACAAATTCAAAAATTTTAATTTGAATTTTCTATCTATAATCTGTAAATCTTAGAATGTTTAGTTAATGAACATTATTTTTACAAATAATTTTATTTACGTTTTAAATAACAGAAAAACTAAGATAAAGCCTAATTCTTGTAGAGTCACAAGTTTGTATTGTGACCAAATTAGTTATTTACAATTTAATTGTGGTTCAATAATTTGCTCCAATAAATGCATTTGATATTAATTCAATATTACGGCTCGAATTTTAAAACATTAGCATATAAAAATTACTTTTAAGACATTGCAATCTTTTTTAACTGATTTCATTAGATACATTTTTTCAATAATGTTAATTGAAATAAACATAATTATTCTCAAGTAACGCTATTTTTATATCATACTATACATATATAATTTTAATTAATAAATTGTTTTGCCTTAACATAAAAACTGATTCTCCATTAATCAATATTGACCCAGAGTATTAAATTGGAAATTTAATGATTAATGGTTTATCAATCTCTCATCTTGAGTCAAACTCAGATATATTGCAGATCAATATCAATATTTAATTAATTGAGATAATTAATTCATCTTTTAGATACATTTCCAGCTCCTTATCATCGTACTTATTAAGTTAAAAATATCAAAATCAGACAATATAATTTGATCAATTTATTTTAGATAATATCACTATTTAAAAATCCACTCTTGGATTAGCTCATATTACATATTGTGATTATTTGTATATTAATAATTCAAAATTTATAGAATTATAATTTCATAAATAATTTTTTATGTCAAATATTACTGAATTGTTTTATTTATCATAAACTTTATTTTTAAATTTGAAGCTTTACTTTGGCCCTTTATTAGATTTAGGTGCAAAATATAAGTTACGTGAACATTCAGGAGTAATAAAAATTGAGAATTCTATCATATAGAATGTAGAATTTTTTATTAATTAAAGCTAAAGCTTATTACAAATAAAACATATCATTGTGTTAAAAATTTTGAATACCAAATTTGTGAATAATTAGTGTATCAACTAAATTAATTAAAATTGTTCACTGATAGCAATAGCATAGTATGATCAACTTTTAAAAATTTTGTTCTCTAATGTACTATTTCATTAGAATAATTTTTATATCTTATTTCCATTATAGAGAACTGATAGTAATTATGTAAAGAATTTAGATGGAATAGATAATAATAAAAGCAGGGATTTAGTTGATTAAGCCTAATTTTAAGGAAAGGACACATATTTTTTTCACTTTAACTTTGATTAAAATGAAGAAATATGAAAATACTTAAAGAAATCTAAAACCTATAAAACTAAATATAAATAATTATTACTTGCCAGAATATCTAATTTGCATAGAGTTTAATAAAATTAAAACGATTATTCCACACTAAGTAAGTGATGATGTAGTTATTTACCATCAGGATATATATTGAATTAATATACTATCTTAGAATTAAATAGACAAGTCTATAGAAAATACATCGAACTTTTTTAATTTTAATAATATGATTCTTATCACTCAAATTGTAGTCTAAATCTTATTGATAATAAATCAATAGATAGTATGTATGAGTCATTAAAAAGTTACTAAATTTAAATTAACACAGATTTAAGTAAAATTTTATAATTTAACATGAATCCATATGATAAACAATCTACATATTTAATGGAACTTGTTTGCTAAAATGATGTTGAAATTTATTAAATATAATATAGAATCAAACCATTTCCTTGTTAAATGGGCGAATACTATCACAATTCGTAATGTAAATTATGCAAAATAGAGTATTTTTACAATACCATATAAAAAAATTAGAATAAATGCGATTAATTTGATCAATCGATAGTTATCGGAATGAAATATGGATTACTAAAGCTTAAAATTGGATATTGGAGACCTAATTTTCAGAATAAATATTTTCTTTAATGTGAATTATAATTGAATTGTCAAGGAGGCTGGCAGGTAGGAGATCAGTCATGTGCTGAAGGATATTTAGGAGCATAGTGCTCTGAATGTGACATTTATAACAAAAGAGGTAGTGGTTCTTTTAGTAAAATAAACGAACAGTGCATTCAATGTTCTTATGATAACAATAGCTTGGTTATTTATATCACTATAATATTTTTTTAGTATAATATTTTATAATATTAATAGTCAGCTGATTTCCACATATTTGGCTTGCAATAAGAGTTAAAAATATATATAAGATCAAAAATTGATGTTTTAGTAGAGTAAATATTACAATATTCTAAATAATCTCTCAGTCGATTAAATATCTATATTAATAAAGATCCTTTAGGATGTTTATATTAAAATAATCCTAATTAATCAGTTAGACCTTAATTTACCAGATATAATTAATATTCCCTTAAATTTGATCCCAACACAATTAATCAACAAGGGATTATACTGTAATATATTTCATTATGGACCAAACATTTTGTTATTAGAGTTAATTTGTATATTTTTGTTCACTCTAATTCTAATATAAATTTGTTATTTACTTTACATCATATTCATCTATAAGCAGATAATCAGCCAATCAATAACATGTATAGCAACAATATGTCAATATGGATATAAACAAAGTTATGTTTATATTTCCTAACTGTATATTATTTTATTATATTAGTTTAATAACATAACTTATATATGTTGTTGTCTCAAATGAGCATTATCTAATTGGGAAATAGCAATATCAATATAAATACTATAAATATATTACCTTTAAAATAGTATTGCCTATTTACCTTGTTTACTCTATTTTTGTGCCAATCTTAACAATATTTATTATGCAATATACAAAAATGAGAAACAATTAATAATCTAATAAATTATGGGCATATTTTATTTAAAACTATTATTCTTAAGGTCAGTTTTGGGATGTTTATCAATTACTCTAGTATTCAGTGCTATAAATTATATTTTTTTACTTTTACTAGTAGAAGTAAAATTAGCTTATACTATTTACTTTAGCCATCTTTGTAGATTTGGCTATATAAAAAAGGATACGAATATACAAATTAGATAAATTCAATATAATACAATTTTAAACTCAATTAAAGGTGATAGCTATCCAATCACTGTTGTCCTTTTATTTTTAATTATAAAGTGACTATATATCTCTAATTTTTTATGGACTTATAGTGATATCAAATTTTTATTTTATATACCCAATAATATCAAACATATTAGATAGAATTATAATGTAATATGTCCATTACACAATTAAGTTTTAAGATAAACTTATTATAAGGTAATCAGTAAAAATATTAAAAGATTTCCAAAATGGATTTCCATACAAAGAAAATACAATCTTGGTTAAAATCCAACAAGAGCTAACGAAAATTTTAAAAGGTTAATCAAATCTCTGAAAGTTTTTAAATCAGTTTAAACAAAATCTGACCAGCCAATTTACAAGAATTCTGGACCAAATAATTCATTATTCACAGAATTTGAAATGTCGAAAGAAATCGAATTAATTAATTTCCAAAAATAATATTAGGATTGACAATTAAAATGAAGATTAACATATATATACAATATTAACATAATATTCAAGTCTCATCTAATAGAAAACTTTATTACAAAAAAAAAAGTAAATATACTCCCTAAAATTTTGAAGCCTGTAAAAAAGTCTGCGTATGTGATGGAGTCTATGTAGATTTATATCATTTATCATTTTTATAATTAAACCTTTAAAAATATACAATATTCTTATTATGAATCAAATGGAAATTACTGTTAATCATATCACAACATGCAAAACTAATGTGCACATTTTACAGCTCTTATTCAATGCGGTAATTTTTTTTTGCTCCTCTACTAGATTTTAATAAATTGTTGTTGTTACATTACCACTGAATGCAGATATTTAAATAGGATAATTTTAATAATTTATACCATATAAATTCAGAGAAACTACTAATTTGTCCCAAGATAAATATTTTATGGTAACATACTTTATAATATCATTGTGTTGATAAAATACATCAATTGATTGATATAAATTGATAATAAATCAGTTGTAATTGGTTTAATAGTAGTCTGTCATGATTTAGGATATTAGTTTATGTAAGTTTATAATTCTAATGTTAAAGACAAAATAATACAAAATAATTTTAGATTATTGAATACCAGCAGGAGCTGAAACCTATTGAAAAAGCATACACTGTATCTAAAATCAGTTTGGCCTAAGAATATACTTTTTGAGTAAGCATTGACTTTAGTGGATGGTATTTATATGGATGGATAACCTTATTTTAAATTATGGCCAGGTTGTCGAGATAATATATGATTTTGTTTTATTTTTCTAATCATAAATAATTATAGTCTTATTATAGGATTCTAATTTATTAATATTTATGTCTAAAACTCTGATGCTTTTATTATTTTAAGGATAAGTTTTGAAATTAACACTAAGTAGCAATGTTTTTGTGATAAAGATAGGGTTAGATTTGGTTTGAGAAACTAGTATTTTTTGATATCGATTAGATATACTTATTGTAACTATATCAAAATTAACTGGAATCACATTCAATATCACCTATTCTAATGGGTTAGCTAATTTGTAGCCTTTAAGATCTATTCAAGAAACAAATGGAATAACATGATTTTTTAGTGGATTTAAATTATATATCTTTATTATATCAATTGTAACTTTATATTTTAAATTAAACAATAGAATTAGGCTGTATTTGAATGAGGAGGTATAAATCAACAGAAAATAAATCTTAAGAGCTATTAATATTAATCAACCTGTAGAAATAACTCATATAATTTTGTTTGTAAGAGTATTATAAAATTATTTCAATATAAAAATTATAATCATTTCCTTATTATTGACTTGACCCTTTAAAATTTTTTAACAATCTATGAGTATATATCAGTTAAGATAAATATTAATTATATGAATATTGATATACTAATGATTGCCAACATAACCCATCCTATTTGATACCTTTACTAATATGTAAATTAATTAACCTATATAATACAAATGATTACTTATTCATCTGCAGCCAATAAACAACATAATAGAAGTGTGATAGTCAAAGATAAATCTGGAACAAATTAACTCAAAGTATCTTTGAAAGTTGAAAATGGAAAATGGTAAATTGAAATAAGCATTAATCCCGCTAAAATACTAGACGAAAATAGTGTTTATACTAATGGTCTCTCATAAAATGCCACGACTGTAATCATAAATAGGTTTTTTTAAAATATAGCCTAGAAACCATATAATCTCGATATCTTATCTTATTTTAATCCTTCAAACAACTAATTGTATAAGTTTTTGAATAATTTTTACTTTTTTAATGCAGAGTGGGTATTAACGATTGTAATTAAAATAACGAAAAATATCAAACATATTAATGTACAAAGAATGCAAAATATAAAACTTATGAACAAAACAGGGTCGTTGAAGTAGTTTAAATATTTCAAATTAATCATTATTGATAAAACAATATCTAAAATTGAGGTGTTCATAGTTTGTAATATTAAAATATAACGATTATCGTAAAACCTCTACAGTTTCGAAAGCATCTCATTCACAATACGAATGCGCAATTTTTTAATAGGCTTTAAGTCTTAATCTTAAGATATTGATTAGGGTTGAATCTATTATTATTGTAATTGATTAATAGATTTCGATTATTTCCTAAACAATTCGTCATCGAATAATATTTACTTATTCTTATTTTAGAACTCTTAGGTAAATTTTAATATTCTCTTAGCTAGGTAGATACATACAATAAGGATGAATAATATTAGAATTATTTGTTAAATATCATTTATAAGTAACCCATCCAATCCTTTGTCTACAAATTTTTATGGCACTTTTTATTCATCATGATTATTTGATGATTAGATATCCAAGATTTTTGGAATGTTTAAGACCAATCCCCAGTTTGATTATTCAAAGAATATTTAAACGTTCCCTGGGTAATTAATGTTGATATAGTAAAAATTATTGATCCAACTGATTATGTCTAATATTTGAAGAAAGAAACTAGTTCCTCCCAAAATAATAGTTAGTGGTCCGATGTATGCCAGAGATTAATAAAATTGTGACTGAGAATTAGAAATTGTCTGTCTTTAAGTAGTTTCTTGATCATCATAGTAATCCATCTCAACTGGAGTGAATTGAAATTCTCTCACTTAGTAATCCAACACTCTTCTCTAATGTTTCAATGGTATATAGATGTGAATGATGTTAAATTATTTAATTGACTAGAAAAATTAAAATTGGATCTCAAATTTAAACTCGTTAATTCTTGTAGCTTTAAAATCAAAATCTAAAATTTTTGTAAAATATTCTATTTTAACATCCAAATTTTTAATATCGAATTCGTAAAATAAAATATCGAATTGTATTTTATTAATTTAGGTTCCTGTCTCAATTAATTTAGTTTTTATTATATCTTTTTCTAATTTACATACTGGATTACAAATAAAACCATTTTCAATTTAACATTCAGAACTGCACCCGTCATTATTATATTAATTATGATCATCACACTACTCTTCTAGAGTTTAAAAACCATCACCACAAATTGACACGCATTTCCTATTTTTATATTCATAACCTTCTTCACAAATTAAACACTAACCATTCTTTGGTGTTAGGTTAAAATAACATTATTAGCATTAAGACTAACTTCTACAAATTTAACAATTTTAGTCATAACACTTGTAACACTAATTCTGATGTAAAAAATAATTTTCTAAACAATTCAAGCACGATATTTTTTTATTAATTAGTGTGCACTTTTAACAGTTTTCTGGGCATTAATAGCAAATTGATGCTTAAAATAAGGAATTTTCACACTAGTAACCGTTATCTATTCTAAAATATGAACATCCATCTCTCGAAATTTAGTTTCCATCATCACACTATTCTCCAAAGGTCCACACACCGTCCATAGCATTATAATATTAACAGGAAAGCAATTGTTTGCCTTAATCTGATTCACAATCTATACATTAATCAGATTAATCCTTTTGGAAACCTAAAAAACAGTCGCAGCTACCCTAAATATTCAGAGACTATAGTGGAAATTTGCAAGAGAGACATTTTAGTTATGAGTCACAATCATTACACTCGCCTCTACATTCTAATAATGATATTTAATGTACTTTCACATGTTTTATTGCCTATATCAGCATATCCTAAAAAGCATTTACACTAATTATTATTCATGAATCGAAAGTCTAAATTGTTACAACTAGTACAGCTTTAAGATCCAGCAGAGTTGCAACTAAGACAGGAGTAGTGGCATTTAATGCATGTTCCTTCAATTTCAAAATATCCAGTTTTACAAGGGCATGCATTTTGATTAAGTTCTCTATTTTGTAGATTATTACAGGATAAACAATTCTATATCTAGTTGCCATAGCAAGTCAGACAATGTGAGTGGCAAGGCTCACAAGAACTGGTAGGCGTACTGTCATATCTTGATGGCACACAAACGCATTTTGATCCCTCCAGAACCCAATTAATGTTGCAAGTTAAACATTGATCTCTGTCAGGACCGAAACAATCAAGACAGCTGAAATGGCATGCAGAATGGTTCATTACACACTATTAACCAGGATTAAGTTTATCATTATACCCAATCAAACATTCACATTTATTTATATGTAATTGTCTATTCGTATCTTGACTGCAACTCAAGCAAGTTATTGCTGAGTTTTAACAATTCAAGCAATTTGAGTCACATTTATTGCAAAGTCCTTAATATTCATAAAACCCATCTTAACAATCGCATTTTTATTATTAATCACTTATTATATTTAAATATCTAAATGAGCTAGGGTCACAATTCAAATAGCCTTGAATTTATTATCCTTAACATGAGATATTATTGCAAATATAATCATTTAATTAACAAATATTTGTGTTGATTAAATTATTAAATTTTCCATCACAAATACAGTACCCATTTTCAAGTCTAAAATTTTCTTAACAAGATAAGCAATCTGAAGATAGAGTCCCATCGCAGGTCAAACAGGTAGGATCACATATTATCCTTTAGCATACAGGCAATCCGACATCCATATAATTCTTGTCGCACTAACATACGTTATTTTAGTTTTTTGTTCTAAATGAATCATAAGGACATGTGACACAGTGATAGTATTTTTAAAAAGTGCAAGTTTAGCAAGAATAGTCGCATGATTCACTTGTGATAATCAATTTTATTACCCGATATAAGCACACTCTTATCTAGAAAACACATCAAAACTTCCTGGTAAGCATTGACAGGTTTGCCCAATCAACTCTCTTGTGCTGTCGCAGGACTCACAATCGTTTTCATTAAGGCCAGTGCAATATTAACAAGAATAGTGGCAAGCTTATATTTTGATAATAAAATGATTACGTGAGCACTAGCTTCCTAATCTAAGATAGCGATACATGCATCTGCACGATAAATCTTCTTCAGTGGTGTATTGAGGTTCACTGCATATTAAGCATGGGTAATATAATTCTAAATCTCTTTCTTGACATCCAAAAATCGCCTTTGGACTTAAATCTTAGATATAATAATTTGTGGGATACAAATGGCAGTTTTCTCCAATGCATAGTTCGCAATTATTAGTGAAATATGAGTAATAGTTATTTGTTTAATTACAAAACACATCGACATACTAATTTAATTTAATAATACCTCATAATATAACACAAACAGATCCGAAATTCCACAAGAGGCTGTTGATGAATTCATTTATTAAATTGAACAAAGAAATGTAATTTTCAAAGATTAAGATGTATGAAATTCAGCAAAACCACTCCCATAATCTACATCAATTAATTTATCTTAGGTATTTAATCCTTAAATGATTTGATTTGAATTTTCCTTAAAAAAGATACCAATTAATTCTGAATTTATGTACCACTTAAAGTTATCTGTCATTGACCAATTATCTATTAAATATAATTTGAACTTGATCCTTACTCTATGATGTATTGGTAGATTCATTTAAATTCCATAAGTGCCATATCCCCAAGAATTATATCCACCTAAAATCTTCTTGTTTCCCACAAATGAAAAAGGGTGTCCATTTTAATAATTCCTATACTTAGGTGGTACTATAACAAATATTTAATTAATAAGTTATTAATCGAAATTATTATCATGAAATGCTTTTATTAGATATATTCCTATACTATTGCTTTCTCGGGTCTAATAGAATATGGTGGACAGCTGTTAGGACAAATCAGTACAATTATTATTATTGTCATCCTAATAGGAATATGGAGGGCAGTTTTATACACATTATCCATTATATGCGTAATAGTTAGAAATGCATTTGAAGGGGATTCCGTAGATTCCATCCTCTTAAATTAAGGGATTTATAAAAGATTGATAGGTGTAAATATTTCCAAATCCATATGAGCCACTTCCATATATTTATTAAGAGAACCCAATTGTAACTATGCTGCTATAGAATTTTCCTTAATAGGTTATTAATGTCCTCCGAGCTTTAATAATTATTCCAGTAGTTGATGTAAGATAGGTAGAATATATTTCACTTCCTGTAGAGGATTAATATATATCTCTGATTTTGTTTATCCTTATCATATTGTTTTTGTAGATCGTGTCCCCTGAAATGTAAATGCCTACTTGTGACCCTTCCTAATTAAATAATTAAATATTTTTACATTCCATTCGCCAAATATATAAAATACCAAAGTAATTTAAAGTAAATAATTCTCTTGTATGTTTTGTGATATGTAATAGCAATTATCACAGCTAAAAGATGAAGAGAAGAAGTCTGAATACATTATATTATCATACAAATTATTATTGATTAAATAATAATTTTAGCTTAGATACTGATTAAATGGAGGATTTGAATTTCCAAATTTCCATATTTCTTCAGAAGTTTCATATTTTCCGATCAGATTCGATTAACCAATTTAGTCTGATTGACACACCAGCATGTCTATCCCTCCTAAATAAGGTTATGGGTTTGTGCAAAACTGTACACATTAATCGCCCTGCAAATAAGGGGATTCCATGCTGCATCCATTGCTTAATACATATCCATTAGTATATATGTTCAGATTTCTAATTCCTATGTAGCTATTGGCTGATGATGGGTAATATTAAATGAATATATTGAATTATTTCTATGAGCTATAAAACTTCTGTTAGATGATGTACTAATAATCAATATCTGTACAAACAGCCTCTTGTTATAAAATCATGTCAGAAAAAGCTTGCTAATAAATTATTTTTTTGTCAATATTTATTCTTATGATCGATGATGAAAACTAAAAAAAATACACCTCCATCTCAATAATAATTTAGTCAAAATCTAAATGAGGAATGAAGTAAGCCTTTTAGTAAAGGTAAGGGTGAGGAAACAATTTTAGTAAATTTAGATTGCATGGTTGAATAGTTATTGATTAATGTTAAACCATCCCTTTCATGTGTACATTCCATCCATCTAACGTAATAGGGTCGTCAGATAAATCTTGTAATGCTAGTCTCATGGTCTGCTGGACGGATAGATGTAAAACAAATAAGATAAACATCCTTTACAAAAAAAATAAAATTTTTAAGAAATGAATTTTTAAAAATACATCAGAGCATTAAAATATAGATTTTATTGTCATTTTCATGAAATTTCTTATTTTATTAAATTACATATATTTTTTTTTTATTGGAATTAGTAAACCACCTTGAACTAATTGATCTTTCTTTTTTTAAAATATATTTATTTAACATATATTATTCTCTCCTCCATAATAATTATAATGATCTATATTAAGTTGTTGAGATAATCCTCAACAATGTTTTTACATATCTAAGCAAGATGATTATATTAAATTTTGTTAATTCATTTTGATCTTCTCTATCAGAATTTAGCCTCCTGTTTCTTTTACCTATAAAGCACCATTCTTCACATCTACCCAATCAAACTTCTTCTTCATTCGGCAGAAAACAGAATTTTACGATAAATGCAATCAATAAATCTAGCAACTTAATTTTTCTTATCAAGCATAATTTACTTTAATATCTTTGTGTATATTTATTGATTGCTATTTTATGATGATCAATAAAATATGATAAAAATTTTCTTTATAAATTATTCGTTCTATAAATTACATGATTTTCAATAAAATAAAAGAGTATATTTTGTAATGTAAACCAATAAAGTAACAACCATCATATTGGCATGAGAACTTGTTTTCTTATCGCTAACACTTTAGTCTCATATAGCTTATGTATCATGATGATTCTTGGGTCTGTAATCACAGTTTTAAACAAATATAGATTTACTCTTTCAGTTATTAAAAAAATTATACTGAATTTACCAAAATTACTTTTATTAAGACATCATAAAAATTGATTTTAATAATTTAAGAGAAGCTAGGGATAATGGGTATCATACATAGTTAGCTCTTAAGTTCTAGTACATCTGTATGTATATAAATTTTGAGACTAATTTGATATAAATTTTTAATAAATGTTTTTAAATCTACTATTTGTGGTGCTAGTATAAAGTCAGGAAATCTTAATCTGGTTAAGGGTGTCACTCATAACACAAATCATTGTTGAGGAATATACAATCGAAGACTTCTTGCACCTTGACTAAATACGAATGAGCATTGAATTAAAAGATATGCCTAACATTCTCACGTTTGATAATAATTAACTGCTGTATACAATATAAACAGAAGATAAGATAGGATAATGGGTTGAAATAATAGCAAATTAAGATAACATCCTTATTGATGGAAATATTTATAAAATTGATAGAAAGAAAGAAGATGAAGAATTTTAATTTATCTAATTAATGAGGAATTATGATAATTTCTTTATTGAAATATTAAAAGATAAATAATATAATAATTTTATTTTAGAATAGTATGAGTAAAAGTTCTTAAAAACTATTATTTTTAATACTTTCATATCAGACTAAGATGCAATGATAACACTTTGGTTTAAGTTTATGACAGATTACAATACAATTAATAATATATATTTAAAGTCATAAAAAAACTAGAAATAACATATAATAATTGATATACTTTAGATAGAGAGACATCAAATCATGAATAAAAATCAATAAAACAAAAAAATATAAATAAATTCAATGATATGGAATCAGATAATTATTTTAATTTAAGTAAATTATATAAAAATAGATGTTCGAAACAAGTAAGGGTTTAAAAATACTTTTATTATAAATTAAAATATTTAAAACATAATTAACAAAGAGTTAATTTTATAATATTGTTTCCCTCTACTTTTATTATGCATTATTTTTATTCTACATATATATAATTATCATAATTCTATGAAAACTAACA
>VMTU01000049.1:0-13561 GCA_016759055.1 Paramecium bursaria
TAGATTTCAAAATGTAGAATAAAAAAGAATAATTTTCACTTAAACTAAATAAATTAATAAAGTGTTAATCAAAATTATTATTTTTTAGTATTTAATTCATACAGAAAGAAAGTTAATCAGAGGATCAAACAAAAAAAATTCAAAAATTGAATTCTGGAATTTTTTTTAGAGAAAAAAATTTTCGTATTAATTTGTCAACAATTATAATTTTTTAAATTACATTCAATATTATTTAAAAATTCTTTTTTTTATTAAATTAACTTGTGTGGCAGAGTTCGGTAGCTGTCTATCTAAGATGACCAAGCCCGAACCGATCATCAGAAGGCCTGATGTCCATGGCATGGAAGGAATTAGTCTCCCCTGTCCATCCCCAGGAATCCGCTTATCTGATGATCACCCTCCATCCTGGATTGTAGTCAATCGACCATTCTGCATCGCCCGTTGACTATCAGGAGTAAAATCTGCTAGTGAGATACCTAGTTGGAAGGTGACACCCATGTTGTCCCTTAAATTTTACTCCGAATCCAGTTGGATGAGATTGGCAAAGCCTTGCCCCCTTTGTCACCTCAGCAAGCTTCTGATTTAGACTTAGTGCTCTGTCCTATGTAAGTGGTAGCATAAGGCTAAGGAAGGGAAAAGAATCAGGGCCAACCTAAAAAATAGTAAGGATTGAGATTGGGGTCCTCTCAGCAAAAACTGAGTTAATAAGTGCGGTGTACTTCCGAGGCTAGAGCTCAGACTTGGTGGAAGATTAGCCTAGAGAGTTGTTTGGTGACGCGGGCATCTCGGGAAGAAGAAAAAAAGACGTCACTTCGGGAAGATATTGATTTTTATATTTTGTTTCCCTCCGTAAAGGAGTCCATAATAATAATAATTATTTAAAACACAAATTTTAAAAAACATAGAACTTATCGAAAAAATCAAATTTTTTTCATAAAATCAAGATTTTCAAAACACCGAATGAATTTTTTTGATCATTATAAGTTAATTATTGGCAATCCCTTTGAATTGTTTCTAAATACACCTATTTCTCTTCAGACTATATGATTGAAATAGATTTTTATGACATGGTTGATTTAATGACTTTGTATTTAAACGAAGATTTTGATAAGGTTATCCTCAATTTCGTTTTATTTAAATAAAATAAATTATAATTGTAAGAAAAAATGATTAAAATATTTTATATTAAATCATTCAAACTTTGATAGTTGATTCTCCTTCTCCAGCAACCTTATATTTATTTTGATTTTAATTTGTATTTCTATTTCTTAAAAAAAAAAATATGGCTAAAGCGAAGAAAGATAATACAAATATAGGCAATATCACACTTACTATGATTATCCATTATTTATCTTGATCTTCATTCTTCTTAGGTATGATTTAGGTCGTGTTTGAACCATTTGAACTATTTTATACTGTTGTTAAATTTAATGATTAATTTTATAATGGCGCTTCGATAAGTACAAAATCATTGTTTTATGACTATGAGTTGTTTTGGGCAAATATATTCGAATTACTTTAAGTTGGCTGTGTTTACTTTTCTGATGATTCAAAATTAAGGGAATCTATGGTAGTGATATTTGCTTAAGAAGACACTATATAATAAGGTGATGTTGTTGATGATTTCATTGCTGTTATTTTTTCTTATATTTACGTTAATCTAGCTTTTGGATTCCTGAGCCTCCTGAGAACCAATCGGAGCAGGATCAACTATTCCCCATTCAATATCATAATAAGCGGCTGCTTACATATTTCTCCTCTTCGAAATTTTCTTTACACTCAAGATAAAATAATTATAGGGGTCTCCTCCTAATTGTGCAGCTGCGTATTGTAAAAAATCTTTTCCCAAGAAAGTACTTTGAGTTATTGCTATTCTTGATGTTACTTAAATTGTATTTTTTAACGATATTTTTCATAACAATCACTGGCTCCTGTAACAACAAAATGAATAGTTCTATTTTTACTAAAATAATTATTTGCCCCACACTCATTTTTCTTTTCTAGTAAATTCCAGTGATCGTCTAATTAAGTGATTCCAGGTTAAATAATTATATTATTTAAGGATACCTAAATTATATTTAACTAGGAGAATTGCATTTATATTATAACATAATCAGTTGGACTTCCTGATTATTTTCTTTTACTTAGCCAATATAATGATTCTGTTAGATTTTCACCAGCATTAGTCATATTAATTACAGAATTACGCCAGCCCAAGAGTCAACTCTTGTGCAATATGTGACATTAGGTCCAAAATATTGCCTATCGCTTAACCAATTTTTCTGAAAAATGATCCATCTTAATCTTCTATCAAGATGTTAATCTAACCTGTGCATTAGAATGAGCCGCATCCTCCTAGCCATCCTAAAAGGGAAGGGTCTGGAGTCCTTAAATTGTACAAAAGGCCAGCCTAATTACAGTTTTAACATACAGTATTCGTATATGTCAGATAAAGTTATGGTGAAGCATCTGCAGCCTAAGGGTGCTGTTTAAAGACAGAGTTTTATCCACAATATTTACTCTCTGAATAACTGACTTTGAAACCATCAAAAATTAGGGAAAATATGTAAAACCTAGCATCTAAAGCTTCGATTGATGTTAATTAATCAGTAGTGGGATATCCTTATATTGATGGTGGACTAGCTTTAGTGGTGATTGTTGGCATTTATATTCCTATTGTTTATTTACAGTAAGGTAATAAATCATTAGTATAGCATTATGCACAGTTAGGTCGTAGAAATGCTGATATGAAGGAATTCGATATATAAAGTTAATTATCTCTTATTTCGTCTGTTCCCATTTTAATAATCAAATTTATTTAATTTTCTACTAACATTAATTATGAAATTTTTATCTATTTTGTTTACAAAGATGCTAATATGCCGATTTAAGAGTGATAAGCAGCTGATGATCCAATATAGTCACAAAAGCCATTGGATTATCGATATGAAAAACAAAAATAATTTGTGCTTGAACAAATGTTATTAATAAAAGATGCTTTATATGAGTTCTAACAAGATGTTGACATAAACAAAAATCCAGAACCCTCACTACCTTATCCGATGTTATTTGATACCAATATATTATCGGATTGGATTTCAGTATTATCTTCATAAATAAAGTTCGCAAATGTTGCATTCAGTTATTTAGCATTCATTAATAAATTATTTGTAAATATTAAATTTCTAATGTTATTTAATTGAACTAATGTATATTATCCAGAATAAAAAATACTATTTTTAATTATTATCGATTAAGTATTTTAACCCTTTATAAAAGAACCGCTTGAATGATGGAAAGTGCAACCATCAAACAAAGCTCCATATTATGAACTAGTTAAATCTATCATAGGACTTGAATCATATGGCTGTAGCTGAGAATTGGATATTTCAACCCCTATTAAAATGAATTAGCCTTAATTTTAATTATATTAATAGGACCTTGTTGATATTTTAAATGAAGTATTTTATTCTCCTGTACCTATTTTAATATTTCTTGTTAAATGACCTACGATAGATCTCATGTCTAAAGTTCCTATTACATTCTGATTTAATGTTAATTAAGATTCCCCATAATGATTATAAATTAATTTACCAGAAAGTTTTATTGTTTTTTAATAAATGTCTGTAATTGTGAATTCTTCCGATTATTAGTAATCAGAACCTGATGGACCGATAATAATCAAATCTCCAACCTTCCAATCTACTTCAGTGTCTACTACTATTGTGTCATTTCCTTTTAATGCAAATTCCGTCAATCGAACATAATGGGTTGCTGGTTAGAGTCCATATAATTAAATTAATCCTTCAATCACAATTTACTAATTGTCTATATCCTATCCATAAGAATTTATTTATATTTATATTCTCCTAGTATAGGCAAATGTGGAGTTGCCAGCTAACAACTATCCACCTTTGATCCACAGATTATCTGTTTTCAAAATTGAAAGACTTCTGTTATTGTCAAATATCAAAGATCCTCTTATTATTAGTTGCTTCAATTAAGGAGGATCAATATCAAGAACAATATCATAACCATTTCTAATTATTGCAATATCACCCTAAAGCGGTAACTATTTTGATTCCCAAACTTCAGGATTTGACCATATCATTTCTATTTTTACACGTTCTGGAGTAGGGGTAGGCTCTGGATTAGGCTCTGGTGTAGGCTCTGGTGTAGGCTCTGGTGTTGGCTCTGGTGTTGGCTCTGGTGTTGGCTTAGGTTTTGGTGTAGGAGAAGGTTCTGGGAACGGAAGCACTTATCCAACAAACAAAAATGTTTTTAAGTTGATGAATTAATCATAAAAGTTTTTAGTCCTTTACTTAACACATGATTAAAATATGTTAGTATTTTTATCATATTAATACTAGCCTAAATAGCATGAGGATTCAGTAAATTCAGGATCAGGTGTGCTTCTAGCAGGAGTAAAGAATCTGAACGCTTGATAATAAGTTCCCGCAAAATAAAAAGTTAATAAGTGTATACTCAAATAAATATCATCATTATTTTATCCAATTTGTTAGTATGTATTAAATCGAAAAATGATCCCCTAATTAATGCTTGTATCATAAATGGAAATTTAAATTAACAAGTTGATTTATGATTTATGGATATCTAAATAGTTTGGAAAATGAATATCATATGTAAACCCCGTTGCTAATATTAAATCGTTTGTATCATAAACGATAGGGTCATCAAATTAAGAGATTTATTGTTACTAGGAAGATCGTTTAATAGCAAAGGGTCCATCAGTATAACAAATGAGATCATTTTATTGAATTTTTTAATTATTTTTTGTAAATAAGAATTTTGGTTGCCATTTCATTATCGTAGCCTATCAATTATAAAAATAAAATGATCTATTTTATTACTATTTCTTACATAATTTTATTGATTAATTCTTGAAGGATCAAGTTTTAAAGCAGATTGTTCATAAGCTTATTTTCATAACTGCATTGTTGTTAGTATTTAAAGCTTAAAAAAATGTCATTCACCTAAAATCATTTTAGATTTAATACTGATGATTATATAAAATATTTTTTAAAAACTGCTATAATCAGACCTAACTTATATTGATTGTCATTTATTGGTCTTGATGATTACATGGGATTACTTTTTATATGTACATATCTCCTGCTTTTTTACCAAGTTTTTAACATTATTCTGAATTTAAAAAAATTAATTATCATTTGTAAGAATTAAATGTTTACACAAATTTTCTGTTTATGATTAAATTTAGTGAAATAGAAGTTACTTTCCTGAGCAAAATTAGAATTATTCATTTTTGTTATTAAAAGGGCAACAAAGAGCTTTAAAGAAATAGGCAGGATTGCCCACAAATCCAGCCGCCTAAAATAACATGATTAGGCTCCTCCCGATCCACTCCTATATCTCCAAAGAACCATAAATCTGATAATAAGAAATTTGAATAAAGATTATCATATTAAAAAAATAATAATCCTTTGAATGATATGAAAATATAATTATTGAGGAAATGAAATATCCTATTAAATTTAAAATCATTTAAATTAAGTCCAAGTTTAACATTAAACAAAAAATAGTATTCAATGTAATTCTTTTTACGTATTAATAAAAATATTAATAAAGTGTAGCAGGATTTTTCTGCGAGGAGTCAAACAAATAGATTCCATTTATGAAGCAATACTATTTTAAATTAATGCAGTTATTAAAAATGCTCTAACCTTAGCCAAATTCTACATAGGACGGTCAAAATCTTTGATATCAGATATAATCCAGGCAATACCAAAACTAAAAAATGATTTATAGATTTCGATAGGTTGTTTAAATATAATGCTGTCTTTGAAAAAATCATTCTTTTTTTCTTAAAATTTATCAGAATAGTGAAGTGTATGAAGTTTGTAGTTAACCAAAACTCACATCGCAGATGTCTACCCTTCCAATATAATTCAAGTCATAGAACCTAAGTATCAGAGTCCATAATGAAATTATTAAGCCATGTCCTCTAAACTAGATGGATTGACAAAAACTTACATGCTTCTGTCACTAAAAAGATTATTTACCTTGAGGTAATGCTTTTCATAATGGTTAGCATGTTACTCTGCATGACTCACATAATTGATGCAAATTTAAAAAAGTGGTGAATTAGTCTCATTCTGCATGAGCCAAGTAATTAAACATGATACTTTCTTCTATAGCTACAGTATTGCTTGTTGGAAAGCTGTCTGAGATAGAGTTGATCGGAGAAGCGAGATCTTATGAGAGACTAGATAATGTACTTTATTCTTTTTTAATGGTAAAGCATCAAAGAAGATCAATTGTTAATAGAGAATTAGAAAATGATGTAATAATCAAGAAAGGAAATTCGAAAGGGAAACCTGGTAATGTTGCATATTTGAATAAAGGGAAATAAGTAAAATAAGTCCACTATGTAAAAAATAAGCATATCTAAATGAATAAAAAAATGGTGCCAGATTTAGATTTTGTATATCTCTCACTTTGCGTCTTTCTGATAGGTACTCATCAATTTCATCACACATTAATTTATGCAGCAAATCATCAATAAAATGTATATGATTGTTATCATACAATATGTATTTGCTTTCATTTAGGAGCCAAGCACCCTATATTAGTATTTAGAAGGAGAAATGGTATAAGCTGAGTGGGGATTTGGTTATGGATTATGGATGAGGTATGCTCCATTGATGAAGATTGGACAGGTTGGTAGCGTCCTATAAAATCAATCGAATAACAGTCTTTTAACGTATGTCAAAGATGGTGAGACACAAAAACTTTAGATGGTTGTATAATTGACATCAGATTATTAAAACCTTATAATGAAATTTGAGGCATTTGTCTATTCAAACTCTGAGACTCATCACATTCAACATGAAGTAGATCCATTGAATTTTGAGGGAGGCTGGTATCTGTTTTATTTCCAATGCAATCCAGAGGAGCAAAGATGTTAATTTGTGTTTTCAGATTCTAACATAAATTACACAATATATGAAATAAGTGAATAATACCCATTTTAATAATCAAATAATTTATAAATAATTATCGGAGGAGGATTAAATCAGGATTCGTACTTACTAGCTTAATTTCCTGGAAATATAATGTATGAAACGTTTTAATAAGAGTGGTTTGAAGATATTGATGTTGGATATTTGTTCAAAGGGGTAGCTGTGTTTGATAGTTGTTTGACAATGCCTTAAACAATTGATGATATTTTATTCAGTTAAGATTCAAGTATTAAATTTGATTAAAGTTCATTAACTGGGTAAGAAGATTTTTTAAATCACATCGGTGGAAATGCATTTGGATATTCTCTCAGTTGGGATTTACTTGAGATTTACGCTTAATTAACTACGTACAGTTACAAGTTTCCTATAATTAATCTTGATATGTCCCAGGGAGATCCATTTTAAATTAATTAAATCTTTAATATAAAAGAGGATTTAAATTAATGGGCATTTCTATAATTTTCATATAGTTTAAGAAGTTATAAGATGCTATTTTAAGTTTAATATCCAGAGAATAAAATTTCCTATTTTAATTAAAATGCTCGTTAATTTTCTCGAACAGTGTCAACAGTTTATATTGGAAATAACTATTTTTATAGTTCCTAATAATAAGGGATTGTGAAAAACTTTAAATTTGACTTTTGTGAAGGTTAAGAAGATTTATATGAAAATTACTGTCATGTTTCTTGTGAAACTTGTTTCGGGCCATATGACTATTAATGTCTGTCTTGTTAAGTTGACTCCTTAAGAGAATACTAAAGTTAGACTCACTCTTGTACTTGCAGTTTGGGATATGTTGAAAGTGGAGAGTGGCAATGTTTTGGCTAAGATAGCGAATTAGTAATACTCTAAACGTAGAGTTAAGATTGTGTTTGGGGACAGTTCTTTTATAATAATAAATGTTATTAGTGGTATAATATTTATATATATAAATAGTCCAAATTAAGGCAGCTCTGAAATTAGTTGCATTGAGTGTTTAACCAACCCTTAATCATGGATTTATGATCCATATTGTTATACCAATTATCAGTAGCAAATAAAGGGTTCTAATCAAGTTTATTTTTAATCATTAGAATCTAGAAAATAATATTTTATGATGCAGAATGAATAGTTAATTAAGGTACTGAATGTAGCGAGGATTTGTAATAATAACGAGAGTGATTGCACATAATATACAATATAACATTTAGATAAACTAACGTTTGTTAGTTGCGATGAATTAACGATGATATTCGAAGGCTAGTGTGTAGAGTGCTATGATCCTAAATGCTAATAATGTTCCCCTTTCCCTTTGAAATAGACATGTTAAAAATGTTAATTCTATCACGAGCTTGATCCAATAACCAGAATGTGTGTTTAATTGGATGGATTTAAGATGAGGAGTATATGTCTATAATATTGTGATTAATTGTGCAACTTTTGTAGCTGTATAACTCAGAATCGTAAGACTTGTATAAATGGGTATTATGTTGGTTTCGATTATAATTGTCATAAATGCTCAATCGTAAACTGCATGAAATGTTTTGAGTTCAATTAATATGATGTAAACTAGAATACTCTAAATTACAGATTTGAATCGATAGATTAATCTCTTGTCTAAGTAGGGTGTGTCGAATGTGGTGAAGGTTATATATATGATTTTGTTTTATAGATATGCAAACTCCACAAATAGGTTGCACCATGTTTGCAATCATTTATTAATTTAGATTCAATAGAAGTATGCACTTTAGAGAAAGGGTAGCATTTTAGCGGAATATCCCCTTAAATATCTGACTGTAATGGTCTGATTACAAATTGTTAAAGATGTATTTAAGCTCATGGAAGGATTACATGTGTGAAATGTGTAGATGGATATTTCTATTAAGATAGTATTGGTACATGCACATTATGCGATCTTTCTGATACTGTCGCTTGCGCTTATACAGGTTACTTTGATGATGATTATCTGATGGAAAACTATTAGGGATTCTATGTCGCATTTAGGAGTGATGGATAGATATACACGTCATAGAGTTGGGCTCGATAAGCTCTTACTCCTACGAAGTGTAAAGATGGTTATGGTATACGTGATTCTGCCTGTTAAAAGTATTGCGATTCAAATTGCAAAACTTGCATTTTTAATTACATATGCTTAGAGTGTTATCCTTAAAATGGTCTTCCTATTTTTACCTTAATAAATAACTAATGCGTATAATGCCCCTATTTATGTGAAGTTTGTTATGCTAGAACTCCAGAGCAAATTAAAGTATTCATTATAAAATTATTAGTTCATAAAGAATAGATTTATTTATACTGAAGAAAATAAGTATTTAACATATGCCTGCATAAAGGCAGCCACAGGCTACGCAATTGATAATAAATTATAGGTAGTTAAGTATTTTGATAATTATCTTGATTAAGGAAATTTGTAAATTGTTAAAAATATTATTTAAAATTGTATTTTAGATGACTCATTATTTTATTACGAATAAAATTATCATATTATAGAATCATAAGAGTTGATAAATTTTTTAAATATTAGGTAAGCATATTCATTCACTTATAATATCACAATGGCAGCGAATCTAGAATATGGCGCATTTTGCCCATTTAATGATTTTACCTAAGATAGTATTTTAAAAAAATAGGTTTTCATTCTAACAAAACTTATATTTAAAATATATGGATAGGATGAATTCAATATTTGGGCTTCTAGTGAGTTCATATTAATCGGATTTGATTAGGTGTATTTAGAAAATTTAAACTTCTAATTAATAGATCAACAGAAATTTTAATAATTAGATTGTGAATGTGTAACTTATTTTATTAAATTAATAGGAGTTATTTGCCAAAAACATGACTTTTTCAAATTTTGGGAATTCTTCGATTGTTCCGGATATTCAAGTTTAAAATGCTACTTTTATCCAGTTAGAAGGAGTAACATTTGACCAATATTATGGTGAAAATACTATATTCATGAATTTGGAGTAAGAGAATAGTTTAATAGTAAATATGACTAATATAACATTTTAATATTGCACTTTTAGCAATTTCACCCTTTTTAGGACAAATTCCTACTTAAGAAATTTGAATGTGTATATAAATGGTCTTATTTTCTTAAATTGCACTCTAATTAACTTTTAATTGATTGAATACTCTAGATACACATAATAATAATGGTCAGATCAATAGTATTTTTGTTTAATTCTGCAATTTTTTTAATATGAGTCTAGTCAATTAAATTACAAATGGGCCCCTATAACTATCCTAAATTTATATTTATCAATCAAATTTAACAAGCAGTAACGTGATTAGCCTCAACTCAAATTCCATTATACACTAGTTAATCGTCCAAAAATGCAATCTGTTCAGTTCAAAAATTGTCAGTTTGAATACATTTACTACCATTGGAGAAGTTAATCTAACAATGTCCAATATATCAATTTAAAATATTACCTATGACTCCTCAAGATTGATCGAATTAGATAGTTATAACTTTTTTTAATTAAATTTGATCTTGGAAAATATTAGATTAAAATATAATTAATTTTAGAATACAAGTATAAACTCCTTCTAAGGATTTTGGGTTATAAGATGTTAAAATTTATAGCTTTCTGATGCATAAATAGTGAGAAAATATTTAAGTAATATCGAATTCATTTTGGTTAATGTATCAAACATTTAAATAAGTAACATCAGCTTTGAAAACGATGGAGAGATTTCATTCTCTAGTGCTTTAATAGCAGTAGATCAGTTCCAAACTATTTAATTAGAAAATATTATAATATCAGAGTAACGTGTAGTCGATTCACCCATTATCTTTATAACATCAGAATCACAAATTCAATTATTTGTCATTTAATAAGAATCAATTTTTATAAGGAATATCACATTCAGATAGAACACTCTAAAAAAAACAATAGAAGGGCAAATTTGAAAGCATGATCTATATAATATCTAATCATTATCAGTAAATAAATATTTAGGACGTTTGGTTTTATCATAACACTATAATAGAGCAAACATAAAATAATTAAATAGATTCAAGTGGACTTTTATTTATTTCATCCCTTTCTGCCAGTTTAATACTATCGAATATATTTTCATTTAACGACTCTATTTTAAATACCACAAACACTTTGTTCTTCATTTAAGCAAAAACAGTTGAATTGAGTTGGCTGGAAGCTTAGATGGTTAATTTCCAGGGTTAAGTTTAATCAAGCGTTGGATTTTTAATCATATCTTCTAATATCATTAACTTAAGGAATATCTAAATGAATTAGGTGAAATCTCAAATAGTTGGTTGTATGAAACTATAGACAAGCTAATAAGGAGCAATAAATATATAAAATTTGACAGTATAAGGAATATTTACATTTAATTTAAATCCATTTGCTATTGATGAATCCATTATACAAATAGACTAATAAATATCCTAATTACGCTTAAATATAACTGATGTAATAATTAAGTCTTGTGTGTTAGGGAGTGGAGGATTTCTAAGAATAAACTCGTAGAAAATGTTAAATTAAATTAATTTATCTAATATTACATTGATTAATGTTTATTCATTTAAATGTCAATTTGTCTGTATGACACTCAATAGCTTAATTTAATATGAGAACAATCTTGATATCAGTGATATCACTCTAATTAACTATAATGGATATGAAATGGATCTATTTATTGAAAATAAAATAAATGTATATGTTCAAAACCTTGAGAGCTTGCTAAATTTGAACAATTCTATAATTTAAGTTTCATATGCGTAATTTTTTGACATATATATAGGAATATAACGATAAATAATTTATTCATTTCGGGGCAATTTTATTTTGGATTCTTAATGCTTACTGAGATGCAATATGTTGTTCTAAATAATGTTAACTTGGTGAATTCGAATATTATTTCTTCTTGCCCATTATAATTCACTTTAAATAATAGTATTTTATATAATTATATATAGAAAATAATTCAAAGATCATTTTTACTAATGTTATAATAATTAATATAACAGTTAATTCGAACTTTAATAGAAGATTATTGGAGGAATAATCAATTTAAGAATATAAATTCATATCTGCGTCTTTGTTTTAAAACAGCCAATAATTTTAAGCATAAAATTTTATTATTTAGTCAATAAAATGTATTACTTGTTCAAACGGACTTTTTAGAATAAATTTGGATCAAGTTTAAAATAACAAGCTTAATTTTGTTAACTTTATTTTTAATAATAATTAATGTGGAATAAATCGTTGTATTGTTATAAGTAATACATATATGAATCAATTAAATGATCTAAATATTGTTAATAGTTACTTAATTGATAATTAAGCTGCTTATGGAATAATGTAGATTGCTAATCTAAGCATATCACTCAATAATATTTTACTCATTAAAAATAAAGTAAATAACAATGGAAGTGCAATTACTTATGAGTCTAATTAGACTTCTTGGAATAATCTTTAACTTATTGAAAACACTGGTGTGTAAAGTGGTGGTTTAATCACTTAGAGTACAGATTTCCTAAATTTGGATAAATCATAAATAACCTTTCTATTTAATACAGCCAAATCAAAATCAGATAACCTGTTATGTCAAGCAACTAAGTTAGCTCTTGTATTTTAGAACATATAATTTCAACATACGTCCCTTAAATAGGATAATATAATTATCAATACGCCTATAATAAAGGGACAAAATTATTTGCAATTTCCTATTATTGATGATAAATTAAGTAGTTACTAAGTGTATGATTTAGAAAAGGAAGAATATTAAAGCTCAAACCTTGCATATGATATATATCCTGCTAACAAATTTATGGAAATACTAAACCAATATTAAAATTCCACTTGTACATTAAATACAACTGACTATGATTTGAATATCACGTATTCATAAAATATTTAATTGATTGAGGGATCAACCTTTGATACCATTTTTTTTAGGTCAAATCCTTATTCAAATTAATTATTGGCCATCATTACAATAGAATGCGATTTTATTAAAAACTATAAATATGCTTTTTAAGCCAAATTCCTACCTTGTTAACTTGGAGAGTATTATTTTAATCAGACCTGCAAGAAATGTGATTAATATTAAGGATATTATTCTGTTTCATTTAATGCTACTAGCTGCAGCAAGGCTGATACCTCCCTAATTTTAAACAACACATCAAACAATTTATAGCTGCAATAATATTATTGGAGGCCAACTAGATTGAGTCCGTATATCGAATATTGCCATTAAAATATTATGAACTGCCTAGGAGGATGGTAAACTGGCGATAACTCCTGTTTAATTGGTCATCTGGGAGCATTATGCGAATAATGTGATATCTATAACATAAGGGGAAATGGACAATTCAGTTAAAATTATGGGGTTGTATGTGCCAGCTGTGGATAATTAGAAATACAGATCATAACTATAATTGGCACTTTGATTTGGACTTTGATATCAGCATTTGTAACAGTTCGAAGCATTATTTAATCGAATTAAAAACTTAAATACTTGAAAAAAATTAACAGAAAGTTCTTTTAAATTTTATTCAGATAAGATTAGGATTAATCAAGTACTTTACT
>VMTU01000075.1:0-12676 GCA_016759055.1 Paramecium bursaria
TTATTTCAAAAGAGGCTAAATCTATAGATTATGAAATATGATTTAAATATAAAGCATCAGATACTTGAAAAGGTAATTGATATATTTTTTTCAATTTTTTTTTATTATTTTAAAATATATAATAATAACTTTATTTTTATGAGAATTCACATAAGACATTCTTCATATTTGAATATGCAAACAATCAATGATGCACCTAAGAAAATAGCACTTAATGCAACTTCTTTATCAAGATACATTTCACACTTCCTTGGAACATCCAAAGGGAAAGATAAATTTATGGCATTACTTTAATATTCATTTGATTTGTATCATAGTTGCTCCAAACATACCAACATAACTCATATTAAGAAATTGATAGCTTACAATGAGTTAAGGAGCATAGTTGTAGCAGAATAATTTAAGGATGTAAATTTATATTTCAACATACAGAGTATTTCATAAGCAAGGAAAATATTCAGACTTTTATATTTTTTAGATGAAATCAAAGGAATTTAGAGAGTAATTAGACAGAACAAGCATCCTTTATTTAAATTATTAGCAATATCAGGACATTATGCAAGTTTTATGTATTATGTTAGCGATAATCTAATGTGGATCATTTCTGTCTTAGTAAATAGGTATTTTAAGTAATTAACAAGTGGTATATTAAATCCAGCCTCTGAACATAGATGGAAACTCAAGAAGAACTCATTTTCATAATTGAGGATAGTTGTAAATTTAATTAGACTATCATGCATACTTGTTATGAGAAATCTGTAATTATCATATATAAGTTTTAAGTAAGGAATCAAGAATATATACATAAGGTTTTAATCAATAGGACAACAAGAAGTTGTGTCTATCTTTAATCAAATTGAGGAGGAAGAGAAGATTTGAGATTTTGGACCTAATATTGTCGATCTTGAGATTTTTCATGTTGACAAAATCATTAAAAATGAAAGGATATTAATATTTAGATCCAGTATTTGTAGCATGTTTTTATTTATAATATTAAAATACAAAATATTATAGTTTGTGGTTTTGCTTCAGCTAGTATTGCACTATTTAAGGCAGTATATGAAAAGAAGATATTTATAAATCTCGAGACTTAAAATAAAGTTAACTCATCGAAAGAATTATCCAAAGGATTTCCCTCATAAGATTAGATGTGATTATATTTTTTATTTTTTTTTCAAATTTATCAATATCTTCTAGGTGCTGTGATAATTTCATAGAACTCTTCAAAGTTAATTTATTAGGGATCTTCAGTCTTTCTCAATATGTGAATGTGGTGAATCATCTCTTATAATTCATCATTATTCATTGTTTCACCGAGCTCTTTGGCTACTGCTTTGAGTTTATCAAAGTTGATAAATCTATGATTAAGAATGTGTTACCCTTCACCTTATGGATCGTAAAGTTCAAATAATTTTGCAGCACCATCTCTAGTTTTATTATTTCCTAATTAGTCTGTAACAATATCAACAAATTAGTCAAAATTAACAGGCTATCCAAATCCTTCCAATGAGGTGACAATCTTATAGATAATAGGATTTCTCTCATTAAGACCAAGATCTTCTAGGACTTTCTTAATTTCTTAGGGATCAATTGTGCCACTCTTATCCTCATCGAATAAATCAAAGGTATCCTTTAATTCTCATAAATATTAATACTTATAAATCCTTCAATTCTTCTTCAGTAAGAAATCTCTCCTTTGGCTTTGGTGGATTTCCCTTAGCAGGAGCAGCTGGCTTTGCATTTGTCGCTGGGGGTTATTAGGCAGCTGGTGGAGGATTAGTTGGTTTTCTTTGAGCCATTTTATCTTTGCTAAATAAAAAATATCTAAAATATCCTAATTAATTTTTTATTTTCTTTATATATATTTTGTTTTTAATATAATTATTCAAAATCCGCCGTATTCAAGAAGATATGATTCTAAATCTTTCTTTTCCAACACTAATTCATGTCTGATGTGATTTATTATATCCTTCTAAGCTGTAACTGCATACAGAATTTATTTATCTTCAATACTTGATAAATATTATTATAAAATTACTATGCATGTATTATTTTTGATCCTTTAATTACATCCTTAGTAAGATTGATCTTTTAAACTCCATAATATAGGATGTTTTCTTCATCTACAGCCACACAAGTGCCATCTATGTTGAATAGTTGAGTGATTTTCCTATTCGTCCATTTGATAGTCTCAATTGAGTTTGTTAAATCTTTATGATATAATCTATATTGAGAATCAAAATATACTTTATTGTTCCATCTATATAAGCTATGTAGAAGAAATCTTTATAGATATCACTTATTAAGCATGGATTTGATAGAGTATCATCAAAATAATGGGTTTTATTAATATTTGAGACCTTTTAAGGTCCACAAATCAGAATACTATTTGCTAACATTATTGTGAATTACATACTTTTAATTGTACTGTTTGAAGCAAATGTATTAATTATTTGTTTATTTCTATAATTAATTTATATATTATATCTTGTATTTAGATTTAATACCAATATCCACATACAGTTTATCCTATTCGTCATATCTCAATTCTTATAGTTGCCAGCTTAATATTTATCCAAACAGATCTAGTGATATGACTTCATAGATTGATGTCATTTGTAAGTTAAAGCTCAAATATTGTATTGCTGATTAATGATGATCACACTCGGCGAAAGGATCTAAAATTGATGTATCCCATTCTGAAGACATACAGATAAAATTAATGTTCTGTCCAATAATTTATTCTAGCTTCTGTTGATGTTTATTTTCTTATTTAATCTAGTCAACCAATGACCAGCCCACAATGTGACCATCAGATGTACCAGCCACTATAAATGGTCCATTTGATGAAAGGCAAGTAATTTGTGAAGGAGTAAAGTATAATTTTTGTTTAGGGAAACTAATTAGTAGTGTCCCATTTAACCATTTAAGTTCTTTATGTTATAGATAGCAAGTTTAATAAATTGATAACTTATTATTATGTTTGCTATGAGAGCTGATATTTAATATTTTAGTATTGAAGTTGAGTTTGATCTTTTATGGAATTTCAAAGGTTTCATTAAAATAATTCGAATCATAGTGATCTTAAGAATTTTAATTCAATATCTCTTCTACTACATCAAAGGCATATTCAAGAAACTCAGATAGCCTACTATTATTTGATTTCTTTATTTTAGTTAAAAATGTTCTATGGTAGTCTTCAGGGCATTGATTGCCAAAATCATTATAATCAATGAATTCGGTTTAAATCTCTTAATTCTTAACATCATCAAATGCTTGATCATTAGAATTTCTAATGAGATTACTTTTTATCAAATTTAAATACAAATCATATTAACCTATATAATGAATAATTGATACTTCTTGGTTATATTTGAAACTAATTGCTATAATCATCTACTTCTAATGTAATTAAATCTCTTAAGTCCTTTACTCTTTGCTTTTATATATCCCTCTTATTTAGAGAAACTGAATGTACTTCAAACCCAAATTATGGCACAGTCTATTGTTTGTTTAAATAATTACCCTCTATTAATATTCCACTTAAGGAATTTTCTTTAATTATTCTTTTGATTTCTCAATTATATTCTTAACTTCTTACTTTTAATCTATTTATTCCAGTGGCTTCTCCACCATTATTGTTTACATCACATCAAGTGGCGCATTCTTAATTATTGGCATTTTAGTAACCTTCTTTTTAGGAGCCTGCTCGAGTTTATTTAGAGTCTCATTCTATTTTGGATCTGCAATATTTATTTTAATTTCTCTAAGTTCTTCATTAACATCCTTTTTAGGGGGATCTATTTCTTTGGGCTTTATGGGTTTGGGTTTATTGACAGGCTCAGGTGATATTATTGCTTCAGGTTCAAGAACAGGTTAGAGGGGCCTTTTTGAAACTTTCACTTAAACTTTTTCTCTTAACTCCTATTGGTATAGTTGTTAGACTTCCTCCTAATTTTTCTGTTTGTTTTTGTAAAGATTAATAACTGGGACTTACTATATATTTTAAACTTCCCTTTTATCATCATCGATGGGTTTAACATCCTTTAAAACTTGAGGGTTGAATTTCCTAAATCCATTTGGAGTATTTTTAGGTAATGGTTATTTTTGAATTGGTTCGGGTTGTTATTCCTAGCTTTAATCGAAAAGCATTGATTCTCTCTGTCTTGAGCTTGGAGGTCTCAAAAATGGTTTAGTGGCAATTACTGGGGCCTATGATTATTGCATTGGTTCACTAGCCATAGGTTGCTAGTCTTGGAATTAATCCTACTTCTTTATATTGAAATTAGGTCTTAGTTGTCTCATTTCGATTTGAAATATATTTAATAATGTCTGAGAGAGAGAGATCGAGAGATAAAAGCAAGGATAGTAAGAGGTCAGCGCCCATATATAGTGAATCCGTATATAGATCTACATCGGTGGCAGGATAGTATAAAACTTAAGGTCCCTTGGTGTTTAAGGGAACTCCGAATGCATCTGTTTAAAAAAAGATTTAATAGTCAGAGGAAGATGATGGATTTGTGAGACCCAATTAGAGAGTTCTAACTGAAAAGTAGAGGGAGGAAGAACGTTAGAGGAGTAAGTTGATGAATGAATTTACTGCCTTCGAATGGGAGAATCCAGATTAGGAAAATGATAGAAAATGGTATGATTTTGACGAAGATGAGATAACTAAGAATCAAAATAATGAATGGGACCCATTTATGGGGGATTTTAATAAATTTAAAGAGATAGAAGCTAAATATGAAGACATTAATATATAAAAAAAGAAAGGATAAACTGTGAGATAGACTGAAAAGAATTAGGAACAAAATAGATGGGAATATAATAGAATGTTGGCAAGTTCAGTATTCTCTGTGACCACCCCTGTTGATCCCTTGGAAGAGGATAATGAAAAGAGAGTTATGATACATGTGCATGATATTAAGCCTCCATTTCTTGATGGAAAAGTTGTCTACACAACACAACTTAATCCAATTTAAATAGTTAAAGATCCGCAATCTGATATGGCTAAGCTAGCTAAGAAGGGATCTGAAGTGCTAATGCTTATGAGGGAAAGATAAGATAAGACGAAGATGAGAGAAAAGTTTTGGGAATTAAGTGGATCTAAAATGGGTAATGCAATGAAGATTGAAAAGAGGAGAGATGATGATCCAGATAAACATTTGCTAAATGAGGATGGGGAATTCAATTTTAAGGCTAGTTCTAGATATCATACTGCATTGGCTAGAGCAAGTTAAGGATAATCAGACTTTGCTAGAAATAAAACAATCAAAGAATAGAGAGAATATTTGCCAGTATTTCATTGCAGGAGTGAACTAGTTGAATTGCTGCATTATAATAGAGTTTGTATTATTGTTGGTGAAACTGGGTCTGGAAAAACTACTTAGTTAACTCAATATCTTTATGAAGAAGGATATGCTAACAGTGGAGTCATAGGATGCACTTAGCCAAGAAGAGTTGCAGCTGTCTCTGTCGCCAAGAGGGTTGCTGAGGAAATGGGAGTTGAATTGGGTAGTACAGTTGGGTACGCTATTCGATTTGAGGATGTTACGTCAAAAGAGACCTTAATTAAATATATGACTGATGGAGTCTTGTTGAGAGAATCGTTGTAAGATCCAGATTTAGAAAAATATTCAGTTATTGTTATGGATGAAGCACATGAAAGATCATTGAATACTGATGTTCTATTTGGAATATTGAAGAAGGTTGCTTAAAGAAGGAGAGATATTAGAATTGTAATTACTTCTGCTACTATGAATGCTGAAAAGTTCAGTAGATTCTTTGGTGGAGTTCCTATCTATAAGATACCTGGTAGAACCTTTCCTGTAGAAGTTAGATTTGAAAAAGCTCCTCCACAAGATTATGTGAGAGGTGCTATTAAAAAAGCTCTAGAAGTTCACATTTAGTAACCTCCTGGAGATGTTCTAATATTCATGACAGGTCAGGAAGATATTGAAACGACATGCTATTTGATGGCAGAAGAGTTAGCAAAAAATTTATCATAAGCCACACCACCGTTGTTAATTTTACCAATTTATTCATAATTAAGATCAGAGGAATAAGCAAGAATATTTGAGAAGAGTGAACATAGAAAATGCATTGTTGCAACAAATATAGCTGAAACTTCACTGACTTTGGATGGTGTGAAGTATGTGATTGATACTGGATATTGCAAAATGAAGGTTTATAATCCAAAAATTGGTATGGATGCCTTGCAAGTGACTCCAATTTCTCAAGCAAATGCAGATCAAAGAAAAGGTAGGGCAGGTAGAACTGGTCCAGGTATTTGTTTTAGATTGTACTCTTCAATGAACTATAGATAAGATATGTTGGAAAATAACATACCTGAGATATAGAGAACCAATCTGGCCAATGTTGTTCTATTATTGAAGTCTTTAAATATCAATAATCTATTGGAGTTTGATTTCATGGATCCACCTCCGTAAGATACAATATTGAATGCTATGTATTAATTGTGGGTTCTTGGTGCACTTGATAATGTTGGAGAATTGACAGATTTAGGAAGAAAAATGAGTGAGTTTCCCTTAGATCCTCCATTGTCAAAGATGGTTATTAAAGGTGATCAATTAGGGTGTACTGAAGAAATTCTAACTGTTGTATCTATGTTATCAGTTCCAGGAATCTTTTATAGACCAAAAGATAGGGAGGCTGAATCAGATACTGCGAGAGAGAAATTATTTGTTGGTGAGAGTGATCATCTTACTATGTTGAATGTATTCGATTAATGGAAGAGACATGAATACAATACTGAGTGGTGTAATGAGCATTTTGTTCAAGTTAAATCTATGAGAAAGGTTAGGGAAGTTAGAGCTTAATTGAAAGATATTGCAGTCAAGTTGGGTATTAAGATGAGCACATGTAATTATGAGTATGATATTGTCAGAAAGGCTATTTGTTCAGCATATTTCTCTAATGCTGCAAAAATTAAAGGTGTAGGCGATTACATAAATCTTAGAACTGGCATGCCATGTAAGTTGCATCCATCAAGTGCTTTATATTCTCTAGGATATGCGCCTGATTATGTAGTTTATCATGAGTTGGTTATGACTTCAAAAGAATATATGCATTGTGTAAGTGCTGTCGATCCTACATGGTTGGCTGAAATGGGTCCTATGTTCTTCAGTGTTAAGGAGGATGGTGAGACTAAGGCGATTAGAGAGGAGAGTGAAAAAAGATCTAAAAGAGAAATTGAGTTATCAATTGAAAAGGCGAAGGTTGATCAATCAATTAGAGATAGTGAGATATAGAAACGATTGGTACAAGAGTAGATGGAGAGGAGAATGATTTCAGATAGAACTGCAAGAATAGGTTAGCGCATATAGACTCCTTACTTTAATAGAGCTTCTAATTCAGTTTTATAGACTCCCTTAAGATCTGAAAGTGATGCTTAGTCAATCGTTTCAGGGATGACCAGTGTGCAGGCTAAACAAATTAGATTAATGTATGATGAAGAGAATATGTGAAACAAAAAACAAATAATAATATCTATATATTTAAATCCTTCATTTTAAATATTAAAAGGATTATTTAATATAATCTAAATTTCGAAGGAGTATTCAATGGCATCCAAAAGCAAAAAGTACTGATTCAATTAGCTAAAGACACAAGCATAAAAAACATAAGAAATGTAGTTCTTCTTCATCAGACGCTGGGCATTTCTCATACAAGATAGGAATGAAGGTGAAGAAGGGTTAATTTAAAATTACAAAGTTCTTAGGTGATGGCACATTTGGAAGAGTTCTAGAGGTAAAGAATGATGGGCGTTTCTATGCTATGAAAGTAATATTATATTTATAATGAGTGTATTAGAGCAGTTGAACGATATATTGAATCTGCTAAAATAGAGACTAAAATATTATGGCATATCCAAGATAGGGATAAGGAAGGTAAGTATTAGATAGTGAAATTGTATACTACTTTTGAGAGACGTGAAAACTATTTTATGATATTTGAAAGGGTAATATGATAAATATTACAAAGTTAGGCAAATCATTATATGACCTTATTAAAAAGAACGATTATAAGGGCTTTCCAATTAAGTATGTTCAATCATTTTTCAAATAAATGCTAACATCTGTCGGATTTTTACACACTCTGGGAATCACTCACACCGATTTAAAACCTGAAAATATCTTATTAACTAATTGTGATTTAATTAAAAAAAATAAGTACACAATTAAATATATAATAGTTTATATTTACCCAGCTGTGACACAATAAAGATCATAGATATGGGAGGAGCTACCTTTGCTCAAGAATATCACAGTACAGTCATAAATACCAGACAGTATAGGGCACCAGAGGTAATTATGGGTGGCATAAAATGGGATTGTTCAAGTGATGTATGGTGTATTGCTTGCATCATATTGGAATTGTTGAATGGAGATTTGTATTTTTAGGGTAAGGAAGATAAGGAGCATTTGGCTATGATTGAGAAGTCTTGTGGCCCAGTTCCTTTCTGGATGATAGATAGATTTGATTCCAAGATGAATCCATATTTCTCAACAAGCAAGACGTACCTATATAAAAATCTAGGTATTTTGAGGAAAATCACACTTATTACACATGGCCCAAATGTGCGAATAGTCATGATAGTGTCACAAGAGTTTAAGAAATGAAAACTATTGATGATTTGATATTAGATCAGCAACTAAATGACTTATTGAAGAAGCTAATGGTCATAGATCCATAGAAACGATTAACATGCTAATAAGCTCTATTACATCCATTCTTTAGCCAAATGTATGAATGAAGAATTGAAATATATATTAAATAAAACAATTATAAAATCAGATTTTAAGGATATTCTTAGGTAAGTTCATCCAATCCAATAAGTATTAGTTATTATTAATTATAGTGTAGAATAATTGATAATCTATTCCTTAATTTACGTTTGTTTCCTTATGCATTCCAGTAATGTCACCATTTTATAATTTTACATATTATTAAAATTGGAATTCACTAAATGAACTCATCATTCTATCCTTATTATTTATTATTTATCTTAGTTCCTCATTAACCATTTTCTCTATTTCATTTTAGGTTAGTTTTATTTCAGGATAATTGGATAATAAACACTGTAATAGTTCTATCATAGATTGCTTGGTTATCAACTTGAAATATTCTATATTAGATACATTTTGATTTTATTTATCGAGCAGTTTGAAGAGATATTTTATTTATCCAGTCCGATTCTAATTTAAAAACACTGATAATCCTAAAATAAATTCTCTAAAGTTTATTACATTATCACCATTCATGTCAATTCTTTTGAAAAATAATTAACTAACTTCTTCTGATCTTATTGATTATTTTTTATTTTATACTTATACTGCATTCCATTATGAAATTCTTACAAATCTATTACGCCATCATCCTTATGTAAACTCGAGAGATTCAAGAATATTTTATAGAGATATTAGACATCGCTCAACTGCAAATTAGCTGTATCTGCAAAGTCCTATAATTCGTAAGTAGTTAATAGTATTGCACGAGATTTTGTTATTCCCATTATAAATTTTTTTTAATAAACTATATATCATAATATTCTTCTACAAATAGCGATAAGCTTCTAATAGACTCTGCTGATTATCCTCTTAATGAATCTAAAGAAACCTATAAATGATAGCGTCAATAGAATGTCTAGTAATTCTACTATGAATGTTTTCTTTAATACCCCTTCTCCATACTATAGTTTTTGAATGCACACTATATCTCCACCCTTGAACAGAAACATCACCACACTAATATTATTATGGAAAAAATAAACATGTTATTGTAAGTGTTTTTGCTTACTAGAAAATCTTTGAATATTAGATTTGGCTCTAAGAATGGCATTCTTAGTTTTAAAACGTCTGTGTAAACTATTTCTTAATCACGATTATCTATCAAATCTAATTCTAAGTGATCCCATTCCACTAAGAATACTTTGTATTTTTAGTATTGAGCTTCAGCTAGCTTATATAAAATTAAACTTACTATATACAATGAATTATCATATTAACTAAACTAGATTTTTCTAAATGCTACATTCTATAATTCTTGGTGTTACAAACAAATTGTCTTTGGTAATTGCTGATTGACTACTCATTTGAATGATTAAAAAAATTATTAATAAATACTTGGTTGATATCATCCAGGGTTTTATTCTCAAAAATATCATATATTTGTTAAGGAATAATACAGTAAGTAGATTGTTCTCTTAGCAGAAGTCGATGAAAATTTAGTTTTCTATGGAATTGAATTGACTCATTTGAATATCTAGAGTTGAATTTCTGTCTAAAAACGTGTAAAGCTCCTCCCATACCTATTCTTTGAATTTGCATAACTTGCCAGTTATAAATAAGTCATCTTTAACATATCTCTAATTAATTCAATATTATACTTTATGTATACTACTGCAATCAACAAGTGATCCTATTTGTCATTTAAAATGTGAAATTTCAAAGGTTTGATAATGTCTGACTATGATTCAAATGTTATAGTTGGGTCTTATTGCAATAATGATTAATCATCCAATAAATTATCATTTATTAATCTCACTCTAAAAAGGGATCTATCATTTGCTTATCTATAGACTATATTTTTGTTAACTATCTAAATTTATTCTATTGGTTGGTCAAATTGAATAATGTTAGAAATTTGTTATTAATTACAAGCTTTTAATTCTCTAATTTAGTAAAGTTCATCTCTATTTTATAGATTCGAATGAACTAGAATAATAAGTTAGTTATAATCTTCGAATGCCATTTTAAATGAATGATGACTGAAATTAGCCTTTAAGTATTCATTCCAATACTTATTAAGGTTAATTGCTTGGGCTATATCAAAAAAGTTTTAACCCTAATCAAAGTAAATGGTTAACTCTATAAATAAGATAATCAATACTTTATGACTGTTCTATTTCATTTTATGTGCTACTAATAGTTAAAATGTAAATGGAGTCTTAATTTGTATTGAATGGTTCCACATTAACATTTCTTAAAAATTGACTATGAGACATCAAATTGATGCTTTATTTGTATTTCAGATTGTCTATCTGCAATTTAACATCATCCTCTTCTTCATAAAGTATTTTTATTCTTTTCTGAATGTGATCAATGGTGTATTTGAGATTACTCTTTAAAGCTAATACAAGGGAATTAGAGGACTCTGTTATTTCATTTAACTCTATAACTATGTTGAAGTTGTTATCTTTATGAATATTATAAAAAACCTATTCTTTTGATAAATACAATCTCAGTTTCCACAATAGTATAATCATAAAATAAATTATCTAGTATTTATGAGAGTACGAATAAGGATGTCATAGTTATTATAAAGACCATGGTATATTTAACACTGATAGTTCTATAAGACCTTTCTTAATTCATAATTATAAAATATGAATTTTATTAAAATAGAAATATTAATATCAAGTAGTCAATCTCCTTCTTCTTATTTCTTATATTTACTCAACATTAAATCAGAACAAATATAAATTAGGAATATATTAATTATTTTATTGATTCTATATGGATAAGGATTTGTTTGTCAAAATAATAGTCATGGGAGACTAGGGGGTAGGGAAAACCTGCATATTGAATCAATATGTCTATGGCAGGTTTGAAGAAAATAGTGCACCAACTATCGGTTGCGATTTTACTACAAAAGTCACTAATTAGAATGGATAAACCATCCGTCTTTAATTATGGGATATTGCAGGATAAGAAAAGTTCAATGCTGTTAGTAAATTGTATGTAAGAGGAGCATTAGGTATATAATAAGGAAAACAATTATTTTAAATAAGGTTGCGTAATTGTATCGGATATCACAGACAAAAATTCTTTAGAACAAGCAATTTAATGGAAGAGCATTGTCGATGAACATACTGAACATGAAAACAAACTACCAACCTATGTGGTTTAGAATAAAGTTGATTTAGTTTAGTCAGATCGATAGTAATTTTAAACTACAGCATACTTAGATGATTTTGCTAAAAAGAATGGATTTACGTCATCTATATAAACATCAGCTAAAACAGGACAGGGATTAAAGGTTTCTATTATAAAATATTAAAAAGGAATTGTTCGAAGGGATCTTAGCAAAAATTACAGATTCTGGACTTCTACAATCTGTATAAGATATGAAGGTGAGATAAAGCGATGCTAAATAACTTTAAGATAGACCACCTGTTACAAATACAAAGAAAAAGGATTCATGTTGCTGAATATTATATAATATTAAGAAATAATAATATTATTTGTGTTATATTTTTATGATTTTTGAACTATTCTAATCAATCATTCTTCCCATCACTTATTTAAAACTATTCTATTGACTACGAATTTTTTAGGTGAAGGAATGTCTAAATGTTTAATATTTCTTCCAAAAACAATTACTTTCTTACCTATCCAACTTGTATTCTATGATATGAGTCTATTTGAAAACTATTTACTTTGTAAGTAGTATAGTAAGGTAAAAGTTTAAATGATTGCATAATTAATAATAAGTAAATTTCTTGAAATTAAACATATTACTGTATTTTAGAACAAAGATTTTAAATCTAATCTTCTCTATTAGCTACTTCTACTTATGTTTTCTAAGTTTCAAATACAATATGTTTATTTTTATATAGGAAATCAATAATTACTCCTTCTCTTATACTTATTTC
>VMTU01000111.1:0-17710 GCA_016759055.1 Paramecium bursaria
AACAGTCTTTTTATGTACATAGTTATTGCTTAATTAACTGCACCTTTGTAATAATTTTTGAACTTAAGATATGCTATTAGGAATGTCTTGATTAGTTTTCAAATTACTTTAAACACCAAATTTGGGTTTCTCAACAGCTGTTTTCTATCTTCCAAAAGGGCTTGTGGGACCAACTGCTAATGGAGACTTTTCGAATGATTTGCTCCTAATCGCTTATGATTGAACTTGAGTTTAGATTATAGGCTTTTCTTTAGGTTAATGAAATGACTAGGATGTCCCAGTATATTTAATCGCATTTGAGGAAATATTTGGTTTTGTCTCATAAGGCTTATTAGAACTAAGTGGCCTCTTCTCATTTCCTTCAGTATGGAAAGAGAACGATTTCGTCACTGGCTGAGTTGGTTAATCCCTCTTCTTTAATTCAGGACTTTTGCTCTCATATTAGACTACAGGTTTGCTGATTGATGGTTTTTTAGTATTTTGAATGTACTTTTACTAAAGTAGCTAACTATATGTCTAAATCGGTTTTTTAGGTTATGGTGATTAATCTAATTTTGTCTGGCTTGTACTCGGTTTCTTTTCGATGCTAACGTCAACTTTAGTTGTTTATTCAGTTTTCATTTTTTCCACCCTTTTAGCCTCATAATTTTATAAATAATTCTATATGGTGGATGGCTATGAATTGTATTATTTAAGCTCTTTAGATTTATTTAGCTCTTATAACACCTGGCATCCTGTGTGAATTTTATCTCTATAGTCTTTAATGGAAAATTTTTTATTATCATTAAAAGGAACTTTGATAATATTTTTGAGTGTTTTTTCATCTTCCGTATTTGCAAACTCCTTCATCAACGGATGTCTCAATGCCTGCTCAACAGTGATTCTCTTATGAGGATTCCAATCGAGGCATTATCGAATAAAATCAACAGCATCTGGTGATGCATTCGGAAAAAACCCAGCAAAACTTTTCTTCTTTTACATTTGTATATTATCCAACACGCTTTATGCCATAGGTGCACTTATGATTTCTAAATCTTCTGGTTTGGGTCTCCCTATCAACTCAATAACCTTTTCTATCTAATTCATGGTAGAGGCACCAGAAAATATCGCCTTACCTTACAACATCTCTCCAAGAATGCACCCCACACTCCACATATCTACAGCCTTCGAATAATTATGAGATCCTAGTAAAATCTCTGGTGCACGGTACCAACGGGTCGCAACGTATTCAGTCATAACAGGCATTTCTATATTTACAAATAAAGCAGTACCATCTTAATTCTCTGATTGTGCTATACTTCTTGCTAATCCAAAGTCTGCGACCTTAACTTTGCAATCTGTGTCAATTAGTAAATTTGACGGTTTGAGATCTCTATGGATTAATTCACCTGAATGAATGTATTTCAAACACTTCAACAGCTAATAGATGATATATTGCATGTGAAGTTGATTCAAGAGACCTGCTCGAATCACCTTATGTAAATCTGTGTCCATATACTCAAAGACCATATATAAGTCTTTCTAATTTTCAGAAGGCAACACCTTGATAAGTTTGACTATATTATCATGCTCAGTAAGTTACTAAAGGAAAACTACTTCTCTGAACGTTCGTTAAGCATCAGTAGCGTTTTGAAATGCATCGAAAACCTTTTTATTATTTCAATGTTATTTACTTTCTTAAGTGCTACACACTATTAGGTTTGCTTATCTTTTGCCTTCCAAACAATACCATAAGCTCCCTTTCCTTTGAACTCAGCGACTTCGTATAATTTTAGGATATGATCCTCAACTTTCTCCATACTTTTTTTTTTAATATTATTATATAAATTATAATAATCACTACTTAACAAATATGAAATCATCTAACTATCTAGATTAAGAGAGTAAATCTAAAAACACTTCATTCCAAACAGTATCCGCCTCCTCTATCCTTGTTAGCAAAGTATCCACATCACTAGTTTTACATTAATTTATGCAATCACTAATCCTCGTCATATCTATGTCCACTTTCGGCTTCTTTAAAATCATATCTTGTTTGTGAAGTTTGAACTTTAAATCTTGAATTTATGATTGTAAATCATGGAACATTAATTCTTGAAGTTCATTCAATTCATTTTAAATCTTAGCTGGCTACTGCTCTCTACTTAGATATATGTTCTTCATGCTCCTTGATTGTTTTGACTTTTTCTCAAGATAATCGTTTTGCTTAATTAGAATTTCAATCTATGACATTAACTCTTACTCACGTATTTTAGATTACTAACTATATAGTAAATCAATTTACGTTTTATCTTCAAGTAATTTTTATGTTTCTTATAGTTTTTATTATAATATCTAAACCATCCCTTTGAGAATTTCATTCTTTTCAAGTAATTCCTTAAATGACATAATTTTTTTTTATAAAAATAATTTTTCAAATGACAGAAAAAAAATTAGATGAAGGTATCAAAACCTGTCAGAAGAGTATAGCATTCATACACAATCAAAAGATCTACATAAACTAGTTTATAGAAAAATAAATACAATAACTTATTTAATTGCTCCAAGACAAGTAAATTAATTTGCAAAGTCAGTTAGACAAATATTTGAAGAAAAAACTTGAATATTATACAGAAACTGAGAAAGTCTTAATAACTATGAAAAAGAATTGTGATTTCAAGCCATATCAATAACCTGAAGTTTATGAAGATGATAAAATTATGGATTTTAGCAACTTGAAAATAATAAATGATGAAATCCAAAAATTTGGAAGACGTATATCAGGAAAGAAAAGCCACATAGACATCCCAAGAGTTAGATAAATTAAGGAGAATATCTTAAATGAGCAACCTGAACCAAATTATGATTTTATTACACCTAATGATGCATAATTATTATATAAATTGGGTCAGAAATTTACATTTCCCAAGCATAGGCGTATATTTGCATAAATAAGAGCAAATGATTTCAGATTTGGCTTTTATTATGATTCCGATTTATAACAAGGCTATAATACTGCAGATTGTTATATTTATACTCTACTGAATTTCCAAAACACATTAGTAATAATTTAGTTTTATATTTAGCCTATGAAAATTTTCCCAATCTAGAATTAGAGAAAATATGCCATCTATTTGCAAGGGAATAAGTTGGGATTTGGAAAGGACGGCAAGGACTTATTGATAGATTTCGATAATTTGAGTAAATCTTCATCTGAGTTGGGTTAGTCCTATGCTGTTGTATCTGAGATTGATCCATAAATATTGGCAGGTAAAAAGACAAATTGGACTTTTCAAGAATTAAATCTTTTTTACTTATGAATCTAATATAAACAAAATAATCAAGAAATATATTTATATTTTTTTATCATTAAAATTATAAATAAATGGGTGCAACATGTTGTAAATCATCACAATAACCTGCTGATGGTATTTTTTTATTTTAATTTCAACAATAAAAAGAGTTATCAGTCCACTCAGCTGAGTTTGAAGGAGGATCAGGAGCATAGCATGTAGTCAAATAGGAGACTGGTTAAAATAAGAGATAAGCATTTCAACCATCATAAACGTTCGGCAATGCTATGAAATAAAATATATCGGAATCAAGTTAATCGAAAGAACGTTATGAGGAAGTACTAAAGCATCATTATATTGAAGCCCGCAAAACCAGCTATGAAAGTATCAAAAGAATTGGAATAATTACTCGAAAGATAAAACTCTGATACTGATAGGAAGAAAATATTAGAATAACAGAATTCAAGTATTATTTGAACATTATAATAAGAGAATAAATTACAAGTGCAGGTTGATCTGTTCATTCAATTGAAGAAAGGAACACTGTCAGATTTTTATGAAACTGGTAAAGTGTTAGGTGAGGGAGCATTTGGTAAGGTGTGGAAAGTTACTCACAAAAAATCTAACATGGTTAGAGCCATGAAACAACTAAAAAAGTCATAAATTCTTAAAGAGGATAAGGAGAAACTATTTTCAGAAATGCATATACTAAGAAAATTGGATCATCCACATATAGTTAAACTATATGAGTTGTTTGAGGATGATAAAAACTATTATCTCGTAACAGAATTTTGTTCAGGAGGTGAGTTATTTGATCGCATTAAAAGCATGAACTTTTTCAGTGAATAAAAAGCAGCTGAAATCATGAAACAAATTTTGAGCGCTGTCGTTTACTGTCATAATTAGTAAATTGTCCATCGAGACCTTAAGCCTGAAAATATTCTCTTTATGAATGAATCAGAGGATGCTGAAATCAAGGTTATAGATTTCGGAACATCAAGGAAGTTTGATCCTAATAAGAGAATGACAAAAAGACTAGGAACTGTAATATTGATTTAATTATAAGCCTTACTATATAGCACCAGAAGTATTATTGGAAAATTATAATGAAAAATGCGATGTCTGGTCATGTGGAGTAATTTTGTATATATTACTTTGTGGATACCCTCCATTTTCAGGTAGGAGTGAAGAGGAAATATTGAAAAAGGTCAAAGCAGCGAGAATTCACTTTGATAAAGATGATTGGTCGTCCATTTCAGAGGAAGCCAAAGATTTGATAACAAGGATGTTAAATTAAAATCCAGTTAAGAGGATCTCTGCAGAACAGGCATTCAACGATCCTTGGATTTAGAAGAATGCTCCCAATAAAGAGATAAGTAAAAAGGTTCTCCAAAATCTCTAACAATTTTATGCTCGAAGCAAATTCAAGTAAGCATTATTGACATTTATTGCAACCCAAATAATCTCACAATAAGATTAAGAATAATTGAATAATACGTTCTAAACGCTTGATAAAAATGGTGATGGCAGACTATCTAAGTAGGAGCTTGTAGAAGGCTACTTATCAATTTTGAATAATTACGAACTGGCTGTAGCACAAGTTGATAAAATTATGGATTTGGTAGACATCAATAGGTCAGGCTAAGTTGATTTCACTGGTAACAATTTATATTTAAAAGTGAAGAATTTCTGATTGCAGCTATGGGATAGGAGAAATTCTTATCAGTTCAAAAAATGGAATAGGCGTTCAAAATAATCGACTTAGATGGCGATAACTATATCTCTAAATAGGAATTAGAAGTCGTTATGGGTGGTATTGAAGAAGATGTAAAAATTAAAATCTAAATAATAAGATTTGGTAATCTATTCTTAAAGAATGCGATAGTGATTAGGATGGAAAAATATCACTTGAAGAATTCTCAGCTTTGCTACAATCTAAAGTGTAATGAACTTTTATATTATTATTATTTTTCTTTTTGTTGTTTTTTGTTTTTTGCTTTATTTTTATTTCCATTATACTATTAAATCATGAATATTATAAGATTGAAGATTGAAGATACAAAATACTCACTATACATTCGAAATTCATTTATCACAAAACAATAATAAAAATAAATTTATTTTTAATATATGATGAATATACTATGCATGGCTTTCTAAGGAAAATATATGCTGATAATCCTTTTTTCTGATATCAATATTATAACAATAACTCATATAACATAGTTGCTATTAATTTAGCTGTTCTCACACATTCTACGGCTGGATTGAATTCACTCAAATCTACAAGCTTTAATTTCTTACTCTAAGCTGCTCTACCCATTATTGAAATCGCTTCTACTTAAGTAAATCCACCAACTATTGATGGAGCCGAAACACCAGGACACCAAGCGCTATTTATTGAATCAATGTCAAATGAAACAAATATATATTAAGTGTCATTATTTTCCCATTCATTCAAAATATCGCTAAATGCCTTCAATGCTTAATTCTCACTATCAATTCTTCTGATATGCTTCTCCATGAAAACAACCTTCCCACCTTTTTCTAAAACATAATTATAATGATTTCTTGAACAATTACAACCCTTTATTCCAAATTCAAAAAATTAACTCTACCTGAACCTCTCTTTATCTTCTAACATTTATCTAAATGGACTCCCTGAATGAGCCTTACCATCTATTAATGGTCTCACATCTAAATGAGCATCTAAATTAATGACTCCAACCTTTTAAGTTCCAGTTCCATCTATTAACCCTTTGAAATTGTGATAACTTTGATCATTGCTGCCTCCTAATACGATAACTAAGGCTTGAGGCAATAAATTATAAATTTCAGCAACATGCTGATACAATTAAATATGAGCCTCTTCAAGTGTTATAGGATTAATAATCGGTGATTGAACCTCCAAACTCAAAATTGGATAATCCACTTGAGGTAGAACTAAGGCAGCCATGATTTAATCATATGCTCCTGATCCTCCAGGCCTGCCTTTATTTCTAATCGTCCCTTCATCATATGGGAAACCGTAAAAAACTACAATTTTTCTCTCATCTTGATAATATACTAAATCAGATAGAGTAACTAGTTGAAGCTTTGTTTTTTAGGGTGCTTGAACAAAGTCTTGGTCCATATATTTTTTGTTGTGTAAAATATTAAATCAGAATTTCCTTTTCATTGGCTTAGTTGGATTGCCTTCAATTTCCTTTTATTTCTCTTTGATGTATATCTATCTGAGTGTATTCTTTTATTCATAAAGGTCTGATCTGTTTGGGCATTCTAAGAAAAACCATAAAACCTAGGTGATTCACATATTATAAAATACCTATTCAACATTACAATATCTCTTTGGTAAATCATCTTTAACACTTTTCTCTCTTAAGCATGTCAAAAAGTTGCTCTCTAAGAATTCGCATTCATCGCTATGTCATTGAAAATAAAAATTACGGATTATTGAGTGGAGGTCGATATTTTACTTCCATTATTTATATAAAATGTAATAGTAATTCACCTAATTAGTCAAATTCAACAACTTGGCTGACTATTAATTGACTATTTAGAGGATGTTTCAATATGAGGAAGTCGTGTTAGACTACAAAGACCTTGACATAACATTTATTGACGCAATTCTCAAAGTTTATGAGCAATAAAATGATTACGGATTGAATGAATACGCAAAATTGGAGAGATATTTGATTAAAACCTCCTCATAGGAATCAGATAAGGAGCATTTTTTTGAAAGATAACATATGATATTATCAAAGAAGCTGCCATATGATTTCGTAAACTAATTACTTGGATTACTTTTTCAGTTTAAAGCAAAACTAAATGGCTAATATTCTATATTATTTTATTTCAAATCATTTGAAGCATTTGAAACAGTTTTGAGAGGCATAGGTAATAGATCGCCCCTTCCATCACCTAAACCCTCTAGAGTAACATTGTTCACCAGACAAACTAGCTGGAAATAACCATAATAATCAATTAGAAATTCCAATTTTAGTAAAATCTTTAAATCTGCATTTACCAAAAAATCTAAATCTGATGATGGTATGAGTATTTATAAAATTAGTTACCTTATTGAAAAATGAAATGTTGTACAAAACTTAAAAGATTAATGGAAAGGTTTTTTACAACCTATAAGAAATTGATCAATTCAACAATCAAGAATAGCAATTATTGCTAAACCTATCTAAATAAGAATTGCAATTAATTTCCAATGATTCAGATTCCTCTGAACATGAAGAAGACCAGAATGAACAGAATATAAAGATTGGATATGATATTGACAAAAGGGAAAAATATTTAAATAATATATTTGGGGAGGTTCCAAAATATACATCAGTGTTAATGACGACACTACCCTACAGTAAGCTGCTAAATTAAGATTCGTGTTTAGTTACACAAAAACAGCTGTCACTTAATCCTATGGCTTAAGAATCGATCCACTATATGGGAAGATAGAACTATTTCATTAGAACAAAAGAGTCTAAATGGGATTAAATAAAATAGAATTTTATAAAGATTAAAAAATAGAAAACTATATAAAAGATTGATACTAAAAATTTAATAAAATAATATAATCCTTTTTGATATTTCAATTAGTTTATGGACCGAATTATTGCTATTAGCCTTACATAAGGTTCTATAATGATAATGTTAAAATACTGAATAATATGCTGGTAATTGCTATTATTGTTTCTATTGTTGTGGATTGTAATTGTTCAATTGCATATCAGCCTCAATCTCTTGCATCTCTCTATCTAATTCGCTCTCATCAACATCACATGAATAATTTCTATTCATCATGTCATTCATATATTCTGTTTCGAACTTCATATCTTCCATGTCATCCATGATATCTAGAGATAGATTATAAATAATACCATCAAGTTTATCCATGTCGATATCCTTAAACATTTACTTCTAGACATCGACCTGTTGTTTCATAGCCTAAGCCATCTCCATAGTATTTGTTATATTTTCTTTAGTGAAGGCAATCTAATCCAATGTGAATTAATTGTTAAGTAATTGTCCTAGTTGTTGTTCATACCTTAACATTTAATCTAAAATTACATCTTCTTTTTCTTCAAAAGCATACAAGCTCTTTATTTGGCTGTAGTTGACACCACACCTTTAGTTGTTCTTGATTTATTGTACTATTCAGTGATATCCTTATCTATGTTCTAAATAGTCTCAGTTAGTTCTTTAACTTTGATGTCCATCTACAATACATTTAAAATTATACTCTTTTTTATTGGTCTGTCAAGTCCATAGGTTTGGGTGCTTCAGGAGCAGGTTGTTAAGGACCTGGTTAGGGTGCAGGCTGAGCAGGTTTAGATGTTCCGAATACTCTATTCATTAAAATAAATAATCCATATTGCTTTGATTAATATGAACATAAGAATTGATATTATAGAATTAAATTGTCAAAAACAACATTCACAATCAAATGGACATAAGTTTGTATTTCCTCCTTTACCTAATTTGAGGTCTTCTTCTGTGTAAATTTTAAATCCTTCTTCTGTGAATTTCTATTTATTATTCATTTTTTGTTATTTTGTTTATTTAGAGGTTTTTGATTTTTTCTTAATTTGTTCCTTTTATTCACCTTACTCTTTAGTTTATTTCTTCTCATTTAGTTTTCCAAACAAGTCATCTATGTCTTATTTCTTAATCTTCTTTTTGACTTCCATACAAATAAATTAAAGAATTATTTATTCAAATGAAACAAATTTGTAGTCATATTTAAAGTGTGAAGAAGGAAATTATCTCTAATAAGATTAGGTAATTAGGTTATTGTGATAATGCAGGATAAATGAATTGTAAGGCAGAGGACGAAAAATGGCTTTGTCTTGATTGCGGATTTTTTGGATGTGGGAGGTCATCTGATAATTAGTGCAGTCTCAAACATAACTAATAATAAGGCCATTCTGTAGCCATTTCAGATAACATGACTATATGGTAAACAATATAAATTTATATAGGTGTTACAAATGTGATAATGATCTTGATAGCATCCTTGAAGATGTAGATGAGAAGAATAAGAATCGGGTAAAGATAGAGAAATTAGCTGATGAGATAAAATAATTAATGTTTGCTAAAATAAAGTAGAATAAGGACAAGAAACCCACTTAAACACAAATTTCAATCAACAATTAAATAGTGCCTTAAGTATTTGGGCTTAAGAATCTTGGTAACACTTGTTTTTTCAACTCCATCATGCAAGTAAACATATTTTTTATTCGTTAGTGTTTAAATGGGACGAAAATTCTTTAATAGTATTATCTCAACTAAAAAGAATTCTCTGTAATATAGACGATACAAAATAAATCAGATGATGAGGATGACGGATGGATTGAGACGAAACCCAAGCAATAATAATCATAATAATCTTCTCGAACGCAATCTTTAAAAGGAACATCAATAAATTTAGCCTTTTAGAACTTTTTGTTAAATGCTCGTCGTGCAAAAGGTAATTCTTATGATCCTTATGATGTCTTCAAATAATGTGCTTCAATGTAATATATGATATAATATAAAATAGTTATGGACGATTTAGAGGAATGGCTTAGTAGGATGCTGGAGAACTTTTGAGATGTTTGTTAGATGCATTAGCGACTGGAGAGGAAAAACTTAAAAATTTTTAAGTTAACAGAGCATCAACTAATGGTAAAGCAAAAAAGACAGTAATAGAAAATATATTTGGTGGATATTTGTGCAATTATTGTAAGACAATTAAATTATTAATTAGTAAAATGTCTTGAATGTAACAGAGTCAGTAGAACTTTTGACTTTTGTTTGGATTATTCCATCTAAATATCTAAACCCAAATATAAGCAGAACATAGAACCTGAATAATTATATGAAGAAATATAATCTGAAGAGATCAAGGATGAAAAAATACCATACTTTGATGTTCATGAACATATTTTGGTCTAAAAGAACCATTTACCAAAACCCTCTAATTCACCTTATTTGTAAATAAAGGAGTGCTTAGACTCATTCACAGAGTATGAGGAACTTGATATGAAGAAGAATTACTTCAAATGCGAAGTGTGTAAGAAGAATGGCAAGACTAATAGTATTTATTATTATTATATTAAAGCTAGAGCACTGAGAAAGTTTTATCTATATGATTTACCCTAGGTGGTAACAATAGTTCTCAAAAGATTTCAATAAACTTCTTAGAATAAATTTCAAAAGGTGACTGAACATGTTCAACTTTCAGAGTTCTTGGATTTCTCAGACTATACCCTATTAAAATAATAAGGCAAGTATACGGTAGAAGAAGTTGTTGAAGATTATAAAGATAAATTAAAATATTAGTTATATGGTGTTGTCGTTCACAGTGGAGGCATGAATGGTGGGCATTATATCGCTTATGTTAAGCATAATATTAATGGCAAAGAGACATGGTTTTACTTTAGTGATTCACACTACAGTCAATGTACTTTAAAAGATGTTTTAGGAGCTCAAGCATATATTGCATTTTATGAAAAAATTGAATGATTTATGTAAATATATTTTGAAATTAGTATAATAAAATTCAACAACATAAATCCTCTTACTTCTTTTTCTCCTTTGGTTTTAGATTTAACCTCATATTTGGATTCTTTCTAACGACTGATCTGGTATTATGCAACTCTCTATTTAATATATTCTTGGTTATATGAGTGAAAGCAATATCGATATTCAAGGATGATTTGGCACTTGTCTCATAAAATGGAATTGAATATTAACGAGCTAATACATTAAATTATTTCATACATAATTCTAAGCCTTCATCATAGGACACTTCTCTCCTTTCACTCATATCACATTTATTTCCAATCAGCATTCTATTCACACTCTCCGATGCATATCTGAAATATAATATAATTACTTATCTATTTCAACCATCCATGTTTTCACATTTTCAAACGATTCTCTATCTGTAATATCATAAACTATCATGATGCCCTAAGCACCTCTGTAATAACTACATGTTATAGTTCTGAATCTATCTTATCCTGCAGTATCCCACTAATTATTGTAATGATTTTACAATTTGCAATTTAACATTATGTTCACCAATTTAAATACTCTTAGTTTTAAAGTCGACACCAATAGTGTTGTAGAAATTGTTTGTAAACTAGTTTTCCTTTGTTGATAATTATATTTTGATTACAGAATATCTCATTAGCATACATGATTTTCCAACTCCAGAGTTGCCGATAAGTAATACTTTGAATAGGAAATGACTTTTTAAAAAAGAATATAATAATGTCTTACTAGTCAGCCATTGGGTATGTATTTTTGAATTTGTTATTTTTAATATTTAAAATAAATAACAGTCATTATTTATCTTCATCATCCCATATTTCAGGTTATCTAAAAAAATAAATTATTTATTTCTTTTGTACTTTAAGGCCAACTTAATCAACTATTTCTCTGTTAAATTGGTAGCATTCTTAGGTACGTGAACTTTTATAATATTTTATTTTTTATATTACTATCTTCTGCTTTTTACATCTAAAAATCTTCCTTATCCTTCACAATTATGTGGACATCTGAATCTATATGCACATGCTATTCACTATTATAGTATTGATTAAAAACTGCTTTTCTAAAGTTGGTTATCGTTTCAAGATACTCGCTCTCTTTGGTCTTATTTCTTGATCCATCCTAGCTTTGTATTTTTTCTTAAATATATATATAAATTTAATATGTCTAAATTAGCAATAGGCTTTATAGGAATCGGAAATATGGGGGTAACTATATCCATAATATAAAGTCTGGCATGATACAAAATCTATCCAAACACCATTAAGTCCTAGGTTTCGATCTCAATAAATCATGGATAAATTAAATTGGATCTAACCCTAACATAAGACCAATGGAAACGGTTAATGATATAGCCAAAAACTCAGATACCATAATAACTATGCTTCCCAATGATAAGATTGTCACAAAAGTAGCTGAAGAAATTTTCAAATATAATAATAAAACTCTAATTGATTCATCAACAATATCCCCTTTCGCTGCTAAAGACCTATATCAATTAGCCTAATAATCAAAAAATTTTTATTCTGATGCTCCTGTATCTGGAGGAGTCGGAGGAGCGAAAAACGCAACTCTTACATTTATGGTGGGAGCCGATGACGTGCTATTCAATAGAATAAAACCAGTTTTAGAAAAAATGGGAAAAAATATCTTCAATTGTGGATAAGTTGGTGGTGGCTAAATAGCTAAAATCTGCAACAACATGGCCTTAGCTATCTAAATGATCTCTGTTGCTGAAGCCCTAGCCTTAGGTAGTCATCTAGGAATGGATGCAAAGCTACTCAGCAATATCATGTCTGTCAGTTCATCCAGATGTTGGTCTGTTGATACCTATAATCCAGCACCAGGAGTTCTACCCAATACCCCCGTTCAAAATGATTATAACACAGGATTTGCTTGTGAGTTGATGTTGAAAGACTTAAGAATAGCAATAGACGCAGCTAAGAGGTCTAATACTCATGTTGCTCATGGATAATTAGCCTTATCAATTTATGAAAAATTGAATGAGACCTTAGCTAGAAAAGATATTGGAGTTATTTATAAGTAATTGTTAGAACGTTTGTGAAAAATATAAAATAGTAAAATAGAAAAATAAATTTTGTCTCAAAAAAAGGTTTTTTAATATTTAATTAATCATAAATCATCATGTCCATTTTAAGATTAGAATGCTCCTTCTGTATCTACCTTCTCCCATTTAGTTCCATCTGCATCAACTTTTTCAGCTTCTGGTTCAGCATCTGCTTCAATTTCTACTTCGTATTCCTTGATGGCGGCATCTCTTTCAATACCTAAGGCGGAATTGAAGAGTTTGTAAAATCTTTGTGCAAACTATTCTGTGTTTTATATTGAGTAACCTATTTTGATCAATATTAAGAAGTACCTGAGTTAATTAAAGCAGCCTCATAGAGTACTTTTGCCATTTCTTCAGTTTCTTTATCTGGGTCATCCTTAACTCTTTAAAGAAGTTCTTAAATAGCTGGGTGATTTGGATTGATTTCAACGATTTTCTTTGAAGCATATTATGGGCTTCCTCCTCTTGATGAGTAAGCTTGAGCCTTAGAAATTCTTTCCATATTGGCTGAATATCCAGATTCCAATGAGACAACAATAAGGGGATCATCTACAAGTCTTTATGATACTATGACAGAATCTACTGTTTCTGAGCATAATTTTCTCCACCAGTCAGTGAGTGGTTAGAAAACTTTCTTCAATGCCTTAGCCTTCTTTCTTGCATCGTCAGTCTCCTCAGGGGGTTTGAAGTCTCCCTTTCCTACATTGACAAGCTTCTTCTTTTCATACTCATTGAGATGTTAGAATGTGAATTCATCGACAGGGTCGTCAAGAATTAGAACTTCATATCCCTTCTTCAAAAGTCCCTCAATGATTGGTGATGATAACAATTAATCCTTGTTATCTCCTGCAATGAAGTAAATTGAATCTTATCCTGTCTTTGCTCTTGAAATATATTCGTCGAATGATGTCAATTCGGTTGTGTTTCTTGATGAGTACCACCTAAAATAAATAAATAAGTTTGATAAATTATATATATCGTGTATAATTTTTTTCAGACGACTGTTTATAAAAAGTCATATAAATGACGAATTTTAAATGAGTCATCATTAAAGAATAAATGTGTGTTAAATACCTTGTTAATTATGCAAGCTTTTATCTATTGGCAGAATCTTCAATAACTCCTAATTTGATGTTCTTTCCGTACTCCTTCCAGAATTCATTATATGTATCAATAGCCTTTTATTTCTTCTCTTATTTAATTTTAGCTTATTCTTCAGGTGTGGTTTCAGCAATGTTAGCTTCCTCCTCCTCTTCACCATCATCATCGTCATCTCCCTCATATTCAGTCATCTTTTTAATTAACTCTAAAGTCTTCTTAACAATCTTTCTGCTGATAACCTTGAGCATCTTTAATTATTATAGGGTTTCTCTGTTAACATTCAAGGGCAACTCATCTGAATCAACAACTCCTTTAATGAAACTTAAATATCTTGGGATCAAGTCTTCAAATTCTTCAGAAATCAAAACTCTTCTAACATACAACTTTAAGTTGGCAGTTTATTTACCATAATAGTTATCAAACATATCTGAAGGGGCTCTCTTGGGGATATACAATAATGAGGTAAATCCAACTTCTCCCTCAGCTTTGAAGTGGATCCAATCGAATGGATCTTCAGATGACTTTGAGATGGCTTTGTAGAACTTCTTGTAATCATCATCACTGATTTCTTCCTTAGGTCTTAACCAAATAGCTTTATTTTCATTGATTTAAACCCATTCGCTGACGGTTTCTTTTACAGTCTTGGTCTTCTTCTTTTTGGTATCCTAATTATCATCATCATCGTCTGTGACTTTAACGTCATCAGTTGGTTCGGGCTCACTGTCATCTTCCTCTAATGGTACTTCCTTGCTGATTTCTCTTTATTATTTCAAGTAGATTGGGAAATTTATGAACTCAGAGTACTTTTTAATGAGATCCTTGATTGTGCTTTCTTCGGCGAATTCTACAGCATCTTACTTAAGGGATATGATGACTCTTGTTCCTCTACCTAGAGTGTTACCTCTTGGGTCTTTGGTTAATGCAAATGCGTGGGCTGCTTATGATTCCCAAACATATTGATCATCATCGTTATTTTTGGAGATGACGGTAACCTTTTGTCCAGCTAAGAATGTTGAATAGAAACCAACTCCGAATTGACCAATCAAGTTGAGATTTCCTCCTTTGATTGCCTCGATGAATTGGGTTGTTCCAGATTTAGCAATTGTACCAAGGTTTGAAATGAGTTCGTTTCTTGTCATTCCAATACCTGTGTCTTGAATGGCTACAGTTTTAGCCTCCTTGTCGATTTCAATCTTGATCGAAAGTTCTGAAGTATCACCCAATACATCAGGATTTTTAATGGAATAGAATCTAATCTTATCAAGTGCATCGGCAGCATTTGAAATTAGTTCTCTTAAGAAAATTTCCTTCTACGTGTACAAACTGTTGATCAATATGTCCATCAATCTTCCTGTTTCAGCTTAAAATTCATGCTATTCAGCTGAAGTCTCGATCTTTTTCTAAACTTCCTCATCGAATTCAGCTGCCTATCCGCAGACTATCAGGAGAAGCAATAAAGCCTTGGTAGAATGCTTCATAATAAATATTAAATAAAATTTTTTAACACGTATTTTTTTTTTTATCTCAGGAAACTATTTATATAATATTGTTCTAGAATTTTTGATTATCAACCATGAATAAATAATTAAAAAACATATTTTTTTAATTTTTTTTATAAATGCCCAACTAGGGATTGATAGGAGCCTCTTCAAGTTGCATAGCTACACTGTTAGTGTAACCTCTTGAAATCATCAAAATGGTGATGATCATCAAGGCAGATCCAAAAAATACAAAACTTAGCAAAGTAAAAGGGGCCTTTGAATATATTTATACAAGTGAAGGAGTTTATGGATTTTATAGAGGAATACGTATTCTTATACATAATGTAGGACCTGCTTTAATTAGAAATATGAGTGCAGGGTTTTTGTACTTTCAATTCTTATCTATGCTAAGTAAATAATTCAGATCCTATCAATTAAACTATAGTGATTTCATGAGTTCATTTTTGGCAAGAGGTAAATTGTATATTATTACTAGGGGAATTTCAAACCTTATTACTAACCCTATACTGGTTGTAGAAACTAGACATGAAGTACCAGGAAATATTCAAAATTCAATAAAAACATCTTTGACAACCATTATAAGAGAAGAAGGAGTTTTAAACCTATTTAGAGGTGGTATGACTTGTGCCATAAAAGAAGGTGTATTTGCAGGAGTATTTTTAATATTTTTTATCAGATTTACTATGTTGTGTATAGACAGGTTACTGAAAAGTTAAGGAAGGGGGATACCAACTTCAATCCAGCTATTACGTTTACAGCTGGAATGGTTGCAGGATTCATTGGGACATCAATAAGTCATCCATTTGAAGTATTGAGAGCCAGATTATAAACAAATTATTATATTGGAACACATTCAATAATATCTAGTTTCAAGCGAATTAAAAGACTAGAGGGATTTGAAGGGTATTATTTTAATTAATTTTCTCGAAAGATTCTTTAAGGGAATAGGACCTAGACTTGTTCGTAAACCTTTAGCCAATTCTTTGACTTTTCTACTAGTTGAATAATTCAATCATATATTTTATGGATTACATTTTGATAATTGAATAATATCAAGACAACTCTGAGTCTTCTTCCTCTATTGGTTCATATTGATCTTTTTTCTAAATTATCTAAAATATTTCCTTTCTTACTAAGTATAACGAAATAGCCCACTAGAATAGGAAGCATAGAATTGAGGATAATTCTACAAATAATTTGTCTTGATTATCTGATAGGAATATCCATAATTGGATGGGAAAGAATATCATCAATTCTATCACTTTCTTTTTATCCAATGCCTTCTCATATAAAATCTTATTGTCCAAGTAACTCAGTGGAGACCCTAAAATTAAAACTATTATAAATATTATAAGTGGGTATGACTATGTTATGCAAATAAAATACTTTATCAAATGTACCCTCAAAGAATTTCTATGTTTATGCTAATTTATTATCTTAACATTTTGTAGTATTTCCACATGGAATAAATTACACAATGGCTAAAATGAATGACCAAGAAACAAATTATATTATACCACATATTCCAATTAACTTGGGATTGGATATAACATACTCACTTTAAAAGTTTTCCTAATAATCACTCGTCTTCCAACTCAAGATAATTTACAAAAATGCCGCTATCATTCCAACGTACCATGACGTACTCCCTTTATTTACGAATGCCAATGCGAAAACTCCTGCAAAAAATGCAAAAGCCCCATTTGCAATGTATAAAATCTACCTATTATTTCTTATTAATGAGAATGTTAAAAAACAAAGTGATTAGCACTTTTCTTATAAATAAATACCATCACAAATAATCCAAAGTTCATATACTGAATCTGCAATAGTAGGAGGAAGATATTCGCAATGTCAAATGTTGCATATTTCACATACTCTAATGTTGGAATAAATGTTTTCAATCCCATATCTCGCTCCTAACTCAATAATCTCTCCCTCTATGCTTCATCTGCAGGGTCCTCCTTCGGTATAAACAATAATGCAATTAATTTCCCCAAAAAGAATATCCACAACCAATCAAATGGATAGAATTATCGAAAACCATCCTCTCCAGTCTCTTAAATTTCAAATAATCCTATTATAAGAAGTGCTAGGGCTAGCAAGCTCTTAATATGAATTTTTAATACATTATTCCATAGGCAATTAAAAATTGCATTATATTAATTATAATATATGTTTTAAATAACTTATCATAAAAAATAACTCATCTTGAAACC
>VMTU01000262.1:0-13313 GCA_016759055.1 Paramecium bursaria
CGTGAATTTATTAATATTACGTAATATTAATAAATTTATGTCAGATTCTAATAATATCTTGACCACTTCGATTGGAACACCTGTTGATGATAACTAGAACTCATTAACAGCAGGAGAATATGGCCCCATCCTTTTATAAGATTTCCATCTGATTGACAAATTGGCACATTTCGATAGAGAGAGAATCCCTGAAAGAGTAGTTCATGCCAAGGGAGCTGGTATTTATATATAATATTAATAGGTGCACATGGATACTTTGAAGTAACTGCTGATGTTACCAAATTTAGCAAGGCAAAACTTTTTGAATCAATTGGAAAGAGAACACCAGTTTTTGCTAGATTTTCAACTGTAGGAGGAGAGAAAGGATCAGCTGATACTGAGAGAGATCCAAGAGGCTTTGCTGTGAAATTCTACACAGAAGAAGGAAATTGGGACATGACAGGAAATAATACACCTGTATTCTTCATTAGGGATCCAATTAAATTTCCAGATTTCATTCACACCTAAAAGAGAAACCCTTAGACCAATTTGAAGGACCCAGATGCTTTTTGGGATTTCCTTAGTTTGACACCTGAAAGCGCTCATCAAGTCTCAATACTTTTCTCTGATAGAGGTACTCCAGATGGTTACAGATAAATGAATGGATACAGTAGTCATACATTCAGATGGGTCAACAAGTCAGGAGAGGCATTCTGGGTTAAATTCCATTTCAAGACCGATGCTGGAATTAAGAATCTCTCTGCTAGTGATGCTGATAAATTGAAATCAACAAATGGTGATTATGCCACAGAAGATCTCTTCAACCATATTAAGAATGGAAATACAGTATCTTGGACTGTCTAATATCAAGTTATGCCTGAATAGGATGGATTCAAATACAAATGGAATGTATTTGATGTTACTAAGGTATGGCCTCATAGTGATTATCCATGTGTGAACTTTGGAAAATTGGTTCTTAATAGAAATCCAGAAAACTATTTCTAAGAAGTTGAATAGAGTGCTTTCAGTCCAGGACATTTAGTTCCAGGAATTGAGCCATCATTAGATAAAATGCTCCAAGGAAGACTATTCTCCTATCCAGATACTCATTTCCAATTAATTGTCCATACAGAGCAAGAGTAGTTAATCAATAAAGAGATGGCCCATAATCATTCAATAATCAAGGAAATAGACCTAATTATGAACCAAATTCATTCTAACCTCTCTCAGTTATTCCTGAATCAAAAACTAGTTAATTCAGAGTTACAGGATTAATCGGAAGATACAAGCCAGCTCATCCAAATGATGACTTTGCCTAACCAGGAGCCCTATTCAGAAAGGTTTTCAATGATTAATAAAGAACTAACTTGATTAACAATGTAGTTGGTCATCTTAAGGTATAAATTAAAATCAAAATATTAGAATGCTTAAAGACACATTCAAGAGAGGTAAGTCAAGATATTCTAAAAATGCGATCCTGAATACGGAGAGAGATTAGCTCAAGGTTTAGGATTCCCAGCAAATAAGTCTAGATTATGAGAGAATAAAAATATAAAACAGATAAAAAATACATATATTAATTAATATGATAAATATTAGAGAATTCTTACCACCTTATTTGAAATTTCCTGAGAATTTGAGCACAAACATATTGCTAATCGAAAATTGGTTTGATTGTGTGGCTGCCTGCATTTATATAGGGTATTATATGATATTAAGTTTAAGAATATTCTATTATATCATTTATTTCGGAATATGTTATTTATTGGTAAACTCCCATCCTGCTAGAGATGATCCAGTAAGAATTAAGAATACTTAAGAGGAAAGAAGGCGGGGATTCAAAGCCTTATTATATGTTGTTGGAGTCACTCCTTTGATAATATGGAAGATAGTTCCATAATCCCCATATTATGGCTATTTTGATACTAATGAATACACTTTGAAGGATTTCTTATTCTAAGTCATTATATATATGCTTACCTTCGATTTGTGGTTTTATAGTACCCATTTATTGTTTCATACCCCATTTTTTTGGAAACGTATTCACGCAGAACACCATGAATTCATAGAGCCAGGAGCTTATGCTTAAGATGCAGTTCATCCTATTGAGGCTTTGATAGAAGGACCTATTGGACATTTTTTGCCAATATTTTTATATCCATTCCATCCAGTCACTCATCATATTTTTGGATTATTGACATCAGTTTATGCTTAATTTGCTCATGATGGAAGATGGGATCCAATGGGCCATAATTATCACCACTATTATTATTCATGCAATTATGGACTCTATGGATTTTGTGATATTTTATTTGGAACTAAATATTCTAAAGCTAAATATCCAGTGGAGTATATACCAACATGGGAGAGATAGAAGATTAAATGAGATTATTTATAAGAATAATTTTTTATTTTCAAAATTATCAAAATGACAAAAATAACAAAATTTAAAATAAAGTACATCATGAATTTGCTTAAATAATCAATGGCACTATTATATAGAGTAGGACTGCTAAAACAATTAATCCAATAATTATTTTTAATTTAGCATTTCTCCAATACATAATTCTTGCTAAATCTGTTGCTTAATTTTTAAACTGCTGAGAATTATCTTTCAATTTAATTGCTTTCCCATCTAAATTCTTAAATTATCAATACAATACATCAATCTATGCTCCATTATCCAGCATCTTCTTAACATTGTCTTCCATAATCAATTAAACTGAGTCAACCTATAATTAGGCTTCAGCAACTTTATCTATTGATGATAGATTTTCATATTTTTCCTAAAGATCCTTCGCCCATATTTTTGCATATTTCTCAATCTCTTAAGGACCAGAATAGGAATAATCAGGCATCTTCTTAAGCTCTCTTTCCATTTCCTTGAGATTTCAATTAATCGTTTACCTTTATCATCGCAAATTACTATCTATCTGGATATGATTCTATAGTTAAGACACAGTAAGCTATTTTGTTGTCATCTAGTTTATAGGACCATTTTCCTTATGCAGTCTTTAAAGTCACTTTTTCTTCTGGTCTTGGTTTTGTAGTATCCATATGACTTAAAACTTAACTCACATCAATCTTTAACAAAATATATTTAGTTACGTTATTTTTATTTTTATAAAGCAACGCCTTATCGCTAGACCTGATGATGGCTAAACCTTTAATCATTAAATTATGTAATAAATTAAATTACCGAAAATTTGGAATAATGAAACCTAAGAGAGAACTAAAAGAATCGAAATAAGTCACAGAGTCTAGTATTACATCAGTAGGAAGATCGAGCCCAATAACGCAGGAAGGTCTAAATCCTATCGATAGAAACATGTGGTTTACAATTTGGTGGGGGGACTTGATTCTTTTATGGGTTTATATGATTGATTAAATTTTATAATAATGGGAGGACATGGTGGTCTTAACATCTTACCTTAAAAAAAATGGAACGTCTACAACTGGGACAACAGAATTAAGGTTGAGAAAGATAAAAGGTTAGCCAGGGAGAAATAATAAAAAGAAGATTAAGAGGATCATGATGATCAAGCAAGAGATAGAATAAGGAAATTAAAATAAAAGTAGAGATCTCGATCGGCTTCACCAAAACAATCAGGATTGAATGAAGAACTTAAAATAATTCAATAATAGAATAAACCAATCAATCTATTCGAAAAGGAGGAAGAGATCATAAACTAAAAGGAGAATGTTAAAGCTTAGATAGAACTCTCAAAAGAATTTTTCAAAGATAAACCCTTTGATTTAAGTTCCAAATTTCTAGGATCGTTTGCAGATGATTCCAAACCGTGGTATGCAAAGCCAACTCAAAAACCTAAGTCTGATGTTCAAGAGGTGATTAAGGAATAGATAAACGAATTTAAGAATTAAAACTAGACTTATTACACTATTTTGAATGTAGATAAAAAGTAGTAAAAATAAAAAGTAGAAGCTAAAAATGATACTCAAAGAAAAGATGTAAAAATTGAAGATAATCACGACAAAGAAAAGGAAGAAAGAAAAAGATTAAAGAAGCTACAAAAGTTAGGGCTTAAGTTGAAGGAAATGCTAGGTTCTGATGCAGAATCTTCGCCAGAAAGAAAAACAAAGGAAAAAGAATTCAATAGATAAAAGTTAAGGAAAGAAAGATTGGCTAGAGAGAGGCAGGAGTATTTTAGGGAAAAAAAGCTTCTTGATGAGATGAAATTCTAATGATTTTAAAAGGCAAATATTTTATTTATTGTGTCAGTCTGGTTATTATCTGATGTATAAAACATTATTGCATCTAACGAGTACTTCTCCTAATGTACCTTTATTAACTCCATCAACCCATTCCTCTGTGTTGAGCATCTTGATGTAAAAATAAAAATAATACATGCAAATTCATATATTGATCGCTGCTCTTTAAAACTCCTCTTAATTCCCATCCCCACTTCAGTCTGACAATAATATTCTTTTTTGTGATCTCATCTAGAAAGGGTCTTGGGTTTGTTGGGGTGATCTAAAAAGTGATAATATATTTACATCCATAATAATTTAATTTGTGAATGTAGCAAAACATTACAATTTTTCCCCCTAAGTACCTCGAAAGTTATGAGGAATTCGAGGAAGTTTCTAAATAATTAGATCCCTTGAAAAATCTAGGATAGGAGTATGATCCAGAGGGAACATTTTATCTGATACGTGCACCAACTCGAGATAATGTTCATAGAGCAATAAAATATGGAGTTTGGACGAGTTCAAGTAGAAATAATCACAAGCTTAATGAGGCCAAAGCACCAGTTTATTTGCTCTTCAATGTCATCCAATAATCTAGCTATATAGGTGTTGCTAAAATTAAATCTTAATTCTAAGAGAAGTCTCATTTTAAATATTGGTGCGAAGAAAATAAGTGGTTTGGATCTTTTTAAATTGAATGGGTATTCATCAAGGATGTGTCATATAACGATATAAAGGGGATTCATGAATCTATCGACTGCACTCAATTAAAGAATGGTTAGGAGATTTATGATACTTTTAAGGCAGCTCCATAGAAGTCGACAATCTTTAGGTTTTTCAAAGATTTAGATGTGTCAGAGTAGAAAAAAAGAAAAGATAGGGATAACAATCCTTAATTTGAGTAGGCTTTCACTGAATACATTTCTGTTTTTGAGTAGATGCCATTCAATTTTTCTGTAGCCAGCTATTAAAGGAAGAAGCAATAGTAATATGAATACTTGCAATATTAATACTATTATTAGTAGCCATGGACTGTTTAGTAAAACCAGTTTTATTCATACAATAAAAAATACGATACAAAATATAGAAGGAATTGATTTGTTATTTTTAATGTTTTTATGTTTTTTTGTGTGTTTAAATTTTCTCCAAATGATCAAGCATTCTTGTTCATTATCCTAGCTCTTGCTTCTTCGTACAATCGTTCTTTATGTTTCAGTTTTTCTTCTAAGTTTATTTGAGGTTACATCACCGTCTATTCTTCTTATTGAATAGGCTCACGTTTTTTCACAAGCACTCTTTTCGTCTTGCTATCTTTTGTATGATTGACTACTTTATATCTTATTGCGGAATTATGATTTCATTTGCATGCTTGTTCATACGCGTGATGACTCAAAATAATTAAAATAATAAAAAATATATTTCATAATATTTCCTCCATTAATTATAAACCCTCATATATGTCCATACTTTCATCCTTATCAGCTACATATAAGGGGTCATAAGTTAAGTTTTTTTTCTTCAATTATGTATTGTAAAATTTTAAATCTTAAATTAGCGGTAAACAATTTCCATACTAATCGTATCCAGTACCATGAGATCTTGTAATTATAAAGATTATTCCAGGGATTATAAATATTAAAAACGGAAAACTGAGAACACCATAAATTGTCTTCACTAAATACATGCTAGCCTTATTTAAGAATAATAATATACCTTATATTACCATTCCTCCCGATCTGTGTAAAATAGAGCTAAAAATAATCCTATGCAGGCTATGAAACAAATCAAGTCATAAATCATGAAGAACTTTAATCTTCCACCTCGAGTCGGATCAACCTTGAAACAAAAACAAGAATTTTTGTTTTCCTAAGATTTATTTAATAGTTATTTATCAACAATTATTCTCCCTTTAACTTCAGAAAAGGGTAGGAGGAAAAATGCAATAAAAGTTAATGCAATTTAGAGTAGGTATCCAATAATATCTAAATAAAAGTTTAAAAAAATGGCAGGTCCCTTCGTTTAACACTCTTAATAATTAAGACTTAAATCATTAGCAACAGTGCACCCATAAAAAGTAAAATATCCTATTATTGAACCCAATATTCCTATGGTGACGAATTACATGGATTTAAAATTTATTATAAACTAAACTAGTTAGTACTCATCCTTTTTGTCAATAAACAAAAAAACAACAAGATAAATGAAGGATTATATGCCATAGAATGGAATCAATTTGATCAAAAGTATAAACCACCAAGAAACTGTTTTGAGTCTATAAAATATGGATCTATTAACTCATTAATTTTATTTTTACATGGTTAAACTGCATATAAATACCACGATCTGAGAGCAGCAAACGGAACACATAAGCAATTAGTTTTAGGCTTAATAATCTATATATTCTCATAAGGGTTGTCAAATTTCATTCTAATTTAAATTAGTATCTGATCTCTTATGTCTGGCCATAGTTCCTCATAAATGTCTCTGATAAAGTTTTTAACGAACTCACACATGCAAGGATCAATCATCTGATTAAGGAGATGAGGTTTCATTTTATCAACTATCTTCAATATTATTATTTCCATCTTTTGTTTAAGCCATTCATTCAATTTTTCTTTGGATCTAGTCATTACGCCTTAGGTCACAGCATCTATTTTTTGAAAATCTTCATGCAATTCTTTTTTAATTACATCCATCTTCTAATTTACTTCCTTAATGATCATTTGGGGAATAGGGTCCTTCATCACCTTATCAAAGGTTTAATTAGCCATTATGGATATTTGTTCTAATGCATTTACAGGTTTATCAAGAGCAGTCTTTTCCCAATCTCCGTAATTCATTATTGTTAATAATATATTATAATATTTTTAAAAAAGATCACAGTGATGCAATAATTTGAACCAGATCGAATAATTGGTGGTTAATACAAGTTACTAGGTAAGATAGGAAGGGGCTCCTTTGGAGAGGTACATAAGGGGCAAAATATTGATACTGGAGATTACGTAGCCGTGAAATTGGTAAAAAATTTGAATTTTTATGTTTTAACAATTTAGGAAAGTTAAGATGCAGTCATGCCTTAACTAAAACATGAATACTAATTGTTGAATTAGCTTCAAGGTCCTGGAATACCCAAAATATATTGGTTTGGATAATTTGAAGATAAAACAGTGATGGTAATGGAGCTACTAGGGTACAATTTAGAACAGCTATTCAATCTGGTGAATAGGAGATTTGAATTGAAGACTATGTTGATGCTTATTGATTAAATGGTTGTAATTTTTGCCACATTAGTGTATAGATGGATATCATATCCCTGATCCACGGGCGAGGCTACCTATATCGAGATGTCAAACCAGAGAACTTGTTGATGGGTGTCCAAAAGCGATTTGATACAATCTATATTATAGATTTCGGCTTATCAAAGAGATATAAGGACAAAAAGACAGGAGAGCATATCGGGTATAAAGAAAACAAAGGATTGGTCGGTACTGCCAGATACGTTAGTTTAAACACACATTTAGGGATAGGTATTAATTCTCACTTTCATCATAGAACAATCGAGAAGGGATGATATGGAATCTCTGTTATATTTATGGCTTTATTGCCTTAAAGGAGCACTTCCATGGTAAGGGTTGGATGTTACAACTAGAGAGGAAAAATATGAACTTATAAAAACCATCAAATAGAGCATATCGATTGAGGACTTATGTATTGGGCTTCCAGTAGAATTTTCCAAATATTTTCAACACATTAGATCACTTAGATTTGACGAGGAGCCTGACTATAAAAAAATGAAAATGATGTTTAGAGATCTATTTTTCAAATTGGATTATGTGTGGGATTACCAATTTGAGTGGTTAGGAGCAATAAATAGTGCTAATGTGGAGATTAGACAATAGAGTAAGAATTCCCTTTCGAGTATTCGAGGAGGAAGTAAATCATCTAATATTGGATAAATACTTAAGACTGATGAGGAGGAGGACATATAGGAGAAAATCGAATTCAAGATACAGCCTAAAAACTAAAAACTAGATTTAACCTAGCTTAAAGTGCAGCCGAACCTTTTCCAGAATATCTTCAAATGAAAATAAGAGGATATTAAATATACAAAAATATATTATATTTATGCTAATTAATGTAGGCACTTATGAGGGAAACCTCATGGGCTTTAAAGATAATTCAACACTCTATTCATTCAATGCATCAACTGGTTCTATCAAGACACTATGTTCACAAGGAAGATATCTATATTTGGGGGGCTCGGAAGAGATCATAAAAGTTTTTGATGTCAATAGAAAAAAAGAGACTGCTTTATTAGAGGCACATTCTGGCACTATTAACATTATAACCAGTTATGAGGGTTTTGTATTAACTGCAGGAGATGATGGAAAGATTTGCATATGGAAAACAAGAACTTGGGATCTTGTCCATACTTTCAATGCTTAGAATGCAGTTTAGGATATGTCTGTTCATGAATCAGGGAAATTATTGATATCATGCACTAAAAACAATAAAATTTAATTATGGAATCTAATGAACCTAAATAGGCTGTTTTAGAAAAAGTTTAAATTCAGTATTAATATACGTTAAAATTAGATATACAGAAGATTAGATTTTTACAGACCTCAACTTTGTCTATACTTTCGGATTAAAAAGTTTACATCATAGATTGTGAAACAAATAAGGTTTGTTAGGCGATTGAATTCTAGAATAATTTGAGTGATTTCATTGTAGAATCTGATAGAATAATAGTATCAGATCAAAAGGGATATATATATTTAGTTGAAATTGCTGATAAATGCACCCATAGAATAATTCTTTAATATAAGGCACATACAAATAGAGTCAAGCAAATGCAATTGGTTGATAATTTCTTATGTTCTATATCTACAGATGGAGACATTAAAATATGGGATGTCTTGGAGTATGCAGATGACTAATTTGATGAAATTAATTTAGAGGATAAATTGAAGCCTATCCATATAATAAGAACAGGTAATAGATTGACCAGTATTTCAATATCAAAATAAATAAATATAAAAGAAGAATAAATGGAGGAGGAACCGTAAAGATAGGAAGAAACTCTAAAGGAAGAGGAATAACATTAAAAAATTGAGGTTAAAAGAGAAAGAGTAATAAAAAAGGAAAATTAAAATCAAAACTAAAATAAGAAATCCAAGAAAATAAAAAAGTAAATTAAAGGTGAAAATTGATTAATATTATTTTATATAATCAATTTTAAATCATATATACAATTGTTACGAATATTAGAAAACCAATTACTATAATTATGATAATTGATATTTCTAATGGAAGCCATAAAATTTGGGTTGTCAATCCGTAGGTGAGACAGTAAATCCAAACGAATATAGCTATAATTTAGGGATACTCATCATATTGGTTAGCAATTTCAGAGCATAATGTGGTCAATAGATTAGAAAATAACAATCCTTAAACAAAAAGATACACTTAAACTAGTGGATCTTCAAGTTTAAATTTATAAATTTCTCTTAATATAAGGATAACAAACTATGAAATTATATATTATTATATTACAAATGTAGTGAGAAATGTTAATTGGAATCTCTAACTTAGTCTAATTATTCTCATGTTTCCAATGCTGTCACTAAGCAAAGCAGTAATCAAGCTTCCAACAATCATTCCTGATCCTTTGTAGTATTGAAGATGGTTGTGATAGTCCTCTTATTTCAACTATTTGTCCTCAGTTGCTTCATAAGGTAAAGAAAATACTGATATCAAACTCTTTTTTACTCAATTAATTACTTATAAAAACCCAATACTTACAATAAGTGGCAACTTCTTTTTAAAGTTTGGAATAATATGTATAATTTTAGTCAGAGTTTAAAGATTGGTCGAAAACCTAGTAGATCTCACACATTCTTCCTATAAAATGCACATTTCGGCAGTAGAAAATCTATCAAAAGGTTATATTGTAGAATTAACTTTATTATTTCTTTAGTAATCATTTTCCTAAACAAACCAAAATAGAAAGCATAATACAAACTCTATAATTATGAGGGTTACGATTTGAGCATCATTTTGATCAGGTTTATACATCTTGGAAAATATTCCTAGGTATAGTCCGGATACAAATCCAGAACTACAAAACATGGTGTATGCGATCCCATAAAATAATCCTTTGTTGTCAAATTTACTAATGTGATTTACATAGTAGTTGAAAGTGCATAAATATAAGGCTTAAGAAGGTGCCAATAAAAGTTCACCTAAGTACATGAGTTTGGTAAAACTATATTAAGCCAAAATAAAATATGTGAGAGCTAAAAACGCTACTTTAGATAAGGCAGTAATAAAAAACAGAAATCTATAAAAATTAAGATTAATATTTTACCTAAACATCATTTTTCTAAGTAGATAACCGAATATTGTTATTGCAAAAGGTCCTAATATGTAATGAACAAGTTCCAATAGTGCCAACAACTGTTAATGGGATATGATATCATCATCATGATTGCCGGGCTTGACTTCTGATTATTAAAAATTAGTAGAAATTTGTTGTTTTATTATCATAGTTATGGATTAGACTGCTAAAATCAATGATTGTGCATAAAATAGCCTTTTCAAACTACTTTATCTCCAGAACATCTTAAATGTATATTATAAAAATATAAATATAATAATATGTATAATTTATCACTTAGTTAATGCTTTTTATATTTTTTCTAATTAGAATTTGAAATCATCATCTTCCACGTAATCTGAAGCTCTATCCTAATAGGTTCTTTCTGACACATCTTCTGGAGATTGAAACCAGGTGTCATCATCATCACGTTCCACAAATGACATCACATATAAATGAGGATGATGCTTATTTCTGCTATTTGACAACTGATATTAAAATCCATGAAAGCCAGCATTTCCTCCAACAATCCATAATTCATTGTTATGGTATGATTCACAAGCATGATAACATCTTGGGATAGGAACTGTTCCACTTACTTCTGGTTAAGACCTAGGAATTATAATAAATATTACCATATCAATCTATCTGGATCAAAATGGAATAGATCACCTAGAAATTCTTTAACTCCTTGTCCTCTTCCACCAAATATAAAAATATGTCTTTATAATAAAACAGCTGAATGACCATATCTTGGTGAAGGAGGTTATCCTTTAATTTCATTAGTTAAATTCTTAAATTAACATTCTTTTTAGGAGAAGTCAAGTAGCCACATATCATTGTAGACTTTTGGTTCATGGCCCTAAGTTGTATCCTATCCAGCAAATACATACATTTTTTCTTTAATCATGTTTGCAGTATGCCCATACCTAGGTGGAATCTATTTGGATGGTTCAATATTTAATCTTTAAAATATTATTATTATAAATATACTCTGTCCATATCATATTGGTGAGATTCAAACAATGAACATCATTAAATACTTTTTCTACTTCCATATCAAATGAACAATAGTAACCTCCAAAGTAGACTAACGTATGATTTGATTGCATAAACGTTAGTGATGCTTTCTCTCTAGCAGGTGGTACTTATCCCTTAGGTTTACTCTGAGACCAAATTTTGGATGTCGTATTGTAAACGTAATAATCATCAAACACCTTGTTTTGGTTGAGTCCACCATATATAATAATCTTATTTCCATATTTTATAGCATTATGATATGCTCTAGGATCTGGGATTGGTCCTTTTGTGTCATCTATAACTTGAAGTGCATGTGTTGTTGAATTTATAACATAGAAATTGTTAGTAAAATTTGAACCACATCCTCCAAATATATAGAACTCATCTCCGATGTTTGTCAAGGATAAACCATTTATTCTCTCAAATCTACAATTAACTATTTAGTATTAAGTGAAGTAGACTCTGTCATAATTGACAAAGGCTTGAGATTTACAAAGTTTCTTCACATGTATTATATTATTCTTTGAGTTGTATTAATTCTCAATTGAGGGCAAGGTTTGATCATAGACCCATTAACCTCCGATAATGAACTTGTATTGGTAAGAACCTCTATTATGATAAAATAACAATATTTTACGGTTCTAGGTAAAAGTATCCATAATTCTGATACTATTGGGCAAATGAGAGGTATCGCCTCTTTAGTAGCATGCATCCTGCCCAATTGTCCCAAGAACCTGCAATGAAAACTTCTTGACAATCTAGATCTGTTTTGATTTTAACTCTCACATTTTCTTTTCCTTGCATCCTGAATAAAACATCTTTCTCTCCATCCATTTACTCATCGCCACTGCTGGTGTTAAATAATCGAGATGGTAGAACGTCGATTACATTGTTTTAAGAACCATAAGAATCTGCCACCAATCTCTCAGCATGGTCGAATTTCCAAACACCGTCCACATTAAATTTGAATTCGAAGGATCCTCTCTCCAAATTCATTTGAATTGTATGGAAACTATATAATTAGACATAAATACTATGGTGGATCTCTGGATTTTACCATAGGATGCCCTACTTAGAATTATGTCCATGAACCAAATAGCCTTACGTTTTCTCCACCATATTTCCACTCGAAGATGACTGGATTGACTGCACAGTCTTACCCATTGTGCTGATTTCCACACTTCAAGCAATTCTTCGGCTAAGGAATCATATATTATTATTAATCATCTTAATGCGTAATAAATTCAGATGTTAACTAAGTTTAATTCGCAAATTCAGACATATGCAATATGGATATGACAAAATAATTTGTTAGATTATATTTAGGGCACAAATGTGATGGTTTTTATGAGTTCAAACCAAATAGAACACTAGGGATTCGTATAGAAAATTAAATAAATAATATACATAATTTGAATAAATTACATAGAATAAGTTAGTAATATCATTTAAGGGAGGTAACAATATTTTCTAATATTAATTGATATATATCTTTGATTTTACGAATTTATTGTTTTAAGTCTATATTTATGATCATTCCATCTCTAATTACTTCACATTATGTTAGATTAATCTCCAATTATTAAGGTCTTATATATAATTATTCTATGTATTATTAAAAATATTAGTACAAATGCAAAGTCAAATAATTAGGAACATATTAAAATTGATAATTTGTTCAATATAATTATAATTAATATAAATCAAAAGATGAATTAAAAGGCAA
>VMTU01000174.1:0-16962 GCA_016759055.1 Paramecium bursaria
GACTGGGTGATATATGGATGATAGGTGAAAATCCTTCAAAACCCTAATTGTCAAAACATTAGGTTAGTTGACTGACAATTTAACTGAATCCTGGGTATTCAAAACTCAAACTATTGAATTATTTATATTTACAATTCATTTCTTTGTCTTTTAACCTTATAATTTCAACACATTTCCTCTCAATTTAGCTAAGTCTTAAATCTTATATAAAATTATTTGGTGATTTTGCATTGAAGAGAGGTGAATATTAATTCTATTTCTCCTTTAACCTAACCTTCACATCCCCAAACATCATGATAACAAATTCAATCTCCTGATTCTCAAAAACTTATATCTTTTGATTCAAATTAAATAAAAAGTCATCATTCTTCCACTACATCACCCCAAGGTGTTTAAGTTTAGAATTCTAATATTAATATAAAGCAATTTCATATGGGTTGTTTATTTATACATCAAATATGTTGTCTATTTGAATTTGATTAAATTCAAAATCTTAGATCATCCTCAGGATTGTAGAATAATAATTAACATATCCCGTAGTTTCTTAGCTATTTAAATTTAATAATTACAACACTCCTTAATTTAGCCTCTTAAATCGGTATAAAAAATCATCTAATTTTATTGAAATAACTTTGATGTAAAAATCAAAATCTCTTACCAGATATTCGTAATCTAATAAATTTTTAGTATTCATCTTAGGTTGAAACATAACAATTTCTGCGTGAATATTTTTTAGCTTATCGATTATAATGAGCTAATCTGATAGAAATTTGTCAATTATTTTTGAATCCATAAATTTTATTTCAGCAAATGAAGTTATGATAAAGGTTTGCTTAAGATTTTTCTTCTTTTTTGTAAGCATAATTATTGTATCTCATCATTATTGAGTACTATCATTCATGATATAAATTAATGTTCTTAAGTCATATCATTAAGGAACTATATCAGAATGATTAGTATCAATGAAAAAGTTCAAATTTTTAGGGTTTATTTAAAATTATTTAATTAATATGAAATATGCATAAATTTTTAGAGTCATACACTCAATTTTATTTATTTATTACATGATAATCTAAAAAGATGTAATCATGAGATGATCATTAGCATCTTTCTTAAATGATTGTTTAAGAAGAATGAACATTTTAAAACATATGATTACAAAAACATTAAAACTTATGAATTCAAAAATTCTATAAAAAAAAATATATAAAATAAATAGTAAGTAATAAAATAAAATAATGCGCAGATTAAAGGATATTGAATCATTGGCTTAAGGATAAGCTGGAGCATTGGCAAGCGTAACTAGTACTTTACTATTATATCCCCTTGAAAATATCAAAACAAGAATGCACGGATAGTCATAAGATAATTAGCATCTGAGAGTTAGGGATGTTATAATACAGGTGTTTTAATAGGAGGGAATATAAGGCTTTTATAAGGGATTGACATCTCTTGCAATAGGTAACTACATAAGTTATGGCCTTTACTTCTATTGGTACGAATACTTCAAGCATATATTCAAGACTGACATTTCATAAACATTTTAAGTAATCAAACCATCCTTATGTTCATCAATACTTACAAGCATAGCAACTAACCCATTTTGGGTGATACAATCCCAATAAACCTTCTCTAAGGATGGGTTGAACTTTTTTCACAAAACTTATTCAATAATTTAAAACTAAGGATTCCAAGCATTATTTAGAGGATTGTAAGCATCCCTAATTTTAACAATCAACCCCATTATATAATTCGTCTTATATGAATATTTGAAGAGAAAGTTCAAATATAAAGAAAATTAAGCAATTGTATTCTTTTTGGCAGGAGCCCTCTCGAAAGCAGTAGCTACTTTCATAACATACGTAATTTTTTAATTATTTAATTTTATAATCAGCCATATTAAATTATTCGTACAAGATGCCATTTGAGTGATAAAAACAAGTCATACTTAATAATTTTTAGAGAACTAATAAAGGAGGAAGGCTTAGTAGGGTTATTTAAAGGTATTCATTTATCTATTTTCCTAGGATTAAGCCCTAAATTAGTGTAATCCATTTTAAATTCTGGATTTCTATTAATGTTTTAGGAACAAATATATGAGATAATTAAGAATATGGTTATTTTATTTATTATTTTTATATTGAAGCAAAAGAAAAAACTTAAAAAGCTTTAGAAGATATAAAAATGAAATTATATATTATATTCAATCGCAATCTGAGTCAGAATCGATCATTTACTCTTCCCTTATTGTATTGTACAATTATACTGCACCTAACGCTATTCCAGGAACAACACCAACTATTTATTTCTTTCCATTCAAAATCAATTTCGTTATGCCAAAACCCAAAGCTGATACAATCATTGAACCCAGAACAGGTAATGATATTGTTTATGCTTTTTCAGTTAGAGAGCGTTACGACCAATTGGATCTTCTTGATGTGTCACCTTGATATTATTATTGAAATATTACTTTATAGCCTCTTTCTTCTTCTCTCTTTATCGAAATTAACTTATGTCAAATCTAAACTTATTTTCTCTTCATTTCCAATGAATTACACAGCCTTGCGTTACTCAATTTATTCTACTGGTGATTATTCTATTGGTGACTATTCGATAGGTGACAATTCATTTGGATTTCCTAATGTTACATCTGAAATATTATCAGTACTTTCTAGAACTTTTTAGAAGTTTACTTAACACTAACTCAATTACTATTGGATTAATTGCAGTTCCCTCTCATCCATTTCATCCTCTTCCTTCTGACCCATTATAGATTATTCATAATTTTGCGTTTTTTTGGATTAAAAATCTATATTTCTATCTTCCTACTATTTGAACCTCTCTAACTCTTACTACAGTAAATCACTTTCCAATATTTTAATCTCGATATTGCCTCTTGGAGTTGGCACACGTGATTATCTCTAACTAGTTTTAGGCTTCAATATTGAGGATCTCTTTGAACTTCTATGAGAATTCTATAACTCTTCAATTACGTTAACTTCAAGTTTATCATATTTGCCATTTCCAATTTTTTGTTAAACATATTCTACATTCACATCCTAAGGAGTCTATTCTTTAGTTTCTTAGTCAGCATACTTAACATCAGATTGTGCTTTAAGCAGAGGAGACCCATGAATTGATTCCTCTTTTTGTTGGGAAGAACACGAACTCTAATTCAATCTTTATGTCTTAAGATTATCCAGGTATCTGATAGACTTTTATCGATAGCTATTATGTAAAGTTAGTTTAGGCTATCTATGAGTTTCTTTCTCACCCAAGCTCTACGTTTCAAGAGTAGTGCTCTCAAGAAGTTCACTTTCGCTCATATTTAATATATTTATTGATTTTATTACAATTCAAGCTATCCCTTGTAGTTATTATCTATATATGGAATTTAAATAAATTCTAGATGGACATTTCTTAGGATTCTTGTCATTGAAGTCTTTCTAAGTTGTGGATAAAAATTATCCCTCAAAACTCGGCAACGATTGAACGACCTATGATATAATTATTTCCATACCGTTTTCTATTTAGGATTATCCAATTTGCCAGTAGCATAGGGTTTGTAGAATCTATTATTGCTTGATTGATGTAAAAAGGGCAATTCTGGACTTATGGGATTTTTGAAACTAGACTTATTGGAGTTCAGTAAAAATTGTTCCTTAGGTATGGGTTTAGTGTAAAAGTTATCATGATAAGTAGATGTTGTATTGAAAGGCATATCTACAACTGTTGGATGAAATGGAGGTTTAATGTCTAATGATTGAACTCCTCCAGTTGAGGCGAAGTCTATTTAATAGGTTGAACCACTATGAAATGGTTGTAAGAATAGTTTTTAATCTGGTTTAAAGTCTTCTGGTATTTTTTACGGTCTATGCGCTGGAAATGTTTACTTTATTTAATTATTATTATACTCTTTAAATAGTTTGCATATCCATAGGTAGAGTGTTCTTAAAAGTGGCATTATGATCAAACAATGGAATATATTTCGATTTGCCATGCTATACGAATTCCTTCTAATATAATGATTCCTATCCTTTTTTAAAATCCAATGAAATCAACATTTTTGGACACTTGCATTACCCACATATGCAATTTCCGCAAATACAGTTGCCTTATAGATGATTTAGATATTATTCATTCTTCTCTACTAGCTTAGAGAAATGAGTTTTTAGCATACTGTCCTATAAAAAAATAAGTTACAAACTTACCTTTATATCTTTAGTCAATGTAAACCTCCCCTAACTCTTGGATGTCAATAGTTTGCTTCCTTACGATTACTCTGATAGCATATGTTCTACACTCATAATTAATTAAAAAAATATAATATTTCATTGTTTTGCATTCTTATTCAGTGCCTAACATTTTCCCTTAGAAACACAATAACAACAAGCCCAAGAAGCAACTTGAATATAATAAGTAAATATACCCATTTAACTCTTATATATTTGTATGTTATGTCCCTTATGGCAGAAATCTTTACAATTTGAGCATATCCAATGCAGATTGCATCCCAAACACGTGTAATAATCAACAACCTAATCCTTGATGAAATTATAAGTAAGACATTCAGGAGGCAATTCACTCTTTAACTACATATCACCGAATATGAATATCATTGAGCCTTAACCTACTCCTAAACCTGGGATATAATTTTCCAAATCAAGACTTCGTATTTTATATTATAATTCTAATGTCTTAATTTCACCTCTATTAATAAGATCAGATATTAATCCAAACTCTTCAGGTTTGGCTACTACACAATCCAACTTTCCGATTTTTATGAATGAGTTTTTTTACTTAGTTGTGTAGTCGATTATGATCTACTTGATAGTGCTAGTTCTCTAATTAACTTTGAATTGATAATTAAACTATATGTTCTTTTATGGTATAACAATCGTTGCCATAATCTACAAGTATAAATATTAATTACATCTATTTATCCTTAATCAGAATCCAATTTTTATAGATTCGACAATATTTAGTTGACATAGAATTATTTAAGTGTATTATAGCTATCTTATAACTATTTAAGCTAATCCTATTGTATTTATTGAAGTTGCTTATAATTTGGATCATTTTAATTCAACTATTCTCTTTATTGGTTTATATTCATAACTCTAAGTTTAAAATCCTCAGTTGCTTCAATGTATTTTGATTCATACAACTAATACATTCTGGTCACTGCATTTTTGAATAGCTTGAGGTATTATCAAATTATACTTATGATAAAACCTAGAAGTCACCAATAAACTAATGATCCTTGAATATCTGTTACATATTCTTATTATGTATTTTATTTCTCTCTTCATCAATCAATACTATGTTCATTTAAAAAGTTACTCTTAATTGAATTCAGATGTTGATTTATAAAAATATCATTTTATTGCAGTTCTGCATTACATAAAGGGCATTTGTGAAACCTATTCACTACCTCATCTATACATTTCTATAAATAATAAAATAATACAAAACAAAAACTATGTCCACATTTAGTGAGAGCAGGCTTCTCTACCTCGTTCAAACATATGGCACATTACAGTTATTTAACTATATGCTCGGCCTTTTAACTATAGACTATATAAATACATTTATGAAGAAGTCTAATTCTTAATGCATTTATAATATATATCAATAAATTATTTTATATTCATTAAGAACATCTGTTACATTTTTAGCCATATGATCAGGATCTTGAGAATATTTTTACATCCACAACTCTTGCTACTTGTAGTCTTCCTCCAACTCTAAATCTTAAGCTATCAATGTTTGTTTTGCAATCTAAAACAAACACAAATATATGAGACAAACAATAGGATTCTCCAAATTAGTTAATTTATTAGTCTTATCAACATGATATGCATTATACAATACAGAAAGGATATACTTATAGATTACAGTATTGGATAATTTAAATTAATTCTAATCTAAATTGAAATTCTACTAATCACCATTAACTTAATATTTTATTAGATCCTTTTTAATCATCTCTTTGAGATAATCATACGATTCATGTTAAAGTTATTATAGATCTTTCTAACACTCTTATACTCTTAGATTGGCAATCTTAGTTGTATAATCGATATAATTTTTAAATCTCCAAGCGACGCCTTAAATTGCAATTTTAGTATTTTGTAACATTTATTATAATTTGAATAGATTTTCGATTGTGTTAAAGATTTAGACATAATGATTTCGCTTTCTTATACAACTCTCGTATAGTTGTTCTTATTAATCGTTTTTTGATTAAATTGATTAAATTGATTAAATTGATTTATTTGGATTTGACATTCGCATTTCAGATATATTCATTCGACTCTCTTTTTTAGATTGAATCGATGAGGTACTATCATTGATGGATTAATATATTTAGATATTTTTATTTAATTAGATGTCTAATCTTCCAGCCTAACCATCATTATTAATTCTAATATATTAATGATTAGCTAAATCCAACCACTTTAATCTCTCATTTGGATCGTATTTTACCATTTATTTTATCAATTATCTCATTTCGATATCTTGAATTAGATCAAAATTAGCATTCTCAGCTTTCTTCTCCAACAATAAGTATTATTGGTTCCTTTATTAGAACGCTTGAAATGGAAATTTTCCAGTTAAAATAAAAAACATACTAACTCCTAAGCTATACATATCAACTTCATATCCATACTCTTATTCCTCCTCTATTTCAGGGGCTAAAGATTTTATAATATATATTACCCATGTATAATTCCGTACCAACTATAGTACCAGCTCTTCCTTACACAACTTTCTTAGCAAATCCTAAACTATTGAATTTATATAAGGCCTAATTTAGTATATTTATATTCCCTTTCTACAATTATTCTTATTATTGTTAATTTAAAACAACTGATATCATATCGGGTTTAATATCTCTATGAATTATGTCATTTTAATGCAGATAGGTAATCCCATTAACCATTTACCTTAAGATAATGATAGCTAAATCCAATGGAATAAATTTTTGAGGGAAATACTTTTGAATTATCTCAGTTAAAGTGCATAAATAGTACTAAACTTTATAGTATTAATACGTCTTATAATAGGAATATTGCTTCCTAGGTTTCCCGATGATCAATCAAGTGAATTATATTCATATTATCTGATTGCTTTAAGAGTTCGATTTCTGATTGAATGTAGTACATTATGTCTTCGTCTACAGTTTCCTTAATGATGACCTATTTTATATCTTTTTTGTAGAATTTACCCTAATGGTGTATAATTTGTTATCATCCGTATTTGCACTATATACTCTAGTTTATTAATCAATCCGAATCATCTTAATGTTCTGTAACTATATCTAGAATGCATCCAATATCTTTTATACATGTCCAACATCAAATTTATTCATTTTAATAGAATTTTCAATAATTAATGATAAAAAATAATTCATTTTTACATTTCAAGATTGTACACATACAAATTGCCATCTTTATCTCCTAAATAAATCAATGTACTCTGAACGGATATATGTTGCACTAAAAGAGTTACAATCCCCTATAATTGTATTGTTTCCAACAATATATTCTACCTATCCAAGATCGATACAATGTCATTAAAATCCTATTTCTTGCCTTTATGGAGACCACCCAATATAAGTATTTCATATTCCTAAATATACCCAGCACATTTCGCATTATACTTTGTCAATTCTACTCTTTGAAAATTGACTAAATCCTTATCGAATTTCAGTATTGTATTCTCCTCAATAACCAATATCTTACTATCCTTACCATCTTTGTGATAGAATATGCTAACAACCTTTTTAGACGCATATGACTATCTCTCCTTCTAGTTGTCAAAATGGTAAAATCTTAATGACTTCTATCCACCAACCACAAAAAGATTTAATTCTGGGAGTACCTACATCGACTATGGTATATCTAAATAGTTTTCCAATCTAAACAACTCTTTAGCAGTTTTAGCACTAATGCACTTCAAACTTTGATCCTATCCATATGTGTAGATTTGTTCATTATCACAATGCATGAAAATTAGTTAATGCTAATCAACCTACCTATTTTTACTCTCCTCATATAAATTCTATTTTTTTTAATAGAAATGCAAGAACCCATTCTCAAGACCATACATAATCTACTACATTTATGAGAAGTACCCCAATCCAACAACTTATTGATTCTAATTAATATTCCACTCCCTCTCCTTATTGACATGATTGTAAACAACAATTTCTCCATCCCTTGATGCCATCAACACCCTTTAAGGGTCCATATAACAAATTAATTTCATTTAGTTGCCAACCACCTTCTAATGCACAATTTTAGATAATGTGAACTCATAATCGATACCTTCCTCGTTTTCAGACTATTTTTACTATTAATTATAGAGATCTGGCTCATGTAGAATTTATTCCTCCTCCATCTAATCAATTTTATATTTGATTGGCTAAACTACTTGCTTTGGGGTTTACTTCTCTATCTATTTATTTGGTTTAGCAATCGTCTTCTTAATCTGAACATTTTATTTTTGTTTCTTCTAAGCCTACTAAATATCATCATCACTATCAGTTATTTCTATGACAACTTCAGAGTGGATATTTTAGTTCAACAATTATTGTAATTAGAATTATTGTATTTTCTGATCATCTTTTTAGAGGATGAATTTTGGTTTATCAGAAGGTTTATCAGCAGGTTTATCAGAGTTTTTATCAGACTATTTATCATTCAATACCTGAAATTAATTGATAATCTATTGATTGTTCCTATCTATCTACTCCAACAATAACTAATTCTATTTCTTGTACTCATGGATAAGTTAAAACTATGGATTCTATTGATTCTTTATAGTGAACCCATTATTTCCAACCAAAATTGAATTCAACAATTATTGGATATCACCTTAAAAATTGTGCGAACTATCAATATTTTACACAATGGAATCCAAGTTATTTGATTAAGAATGTTAACTTTCCTGAAATCTAATTATTATAATAATCTATTACTTTTAAATTGCTTTGACCGCGCTCTAACATATAGCACTAACCTTGTCAGAAAAATTCAAAATATTATCTTTTAGCTATGAGACATCGGTGGATCTTTAATTAATTTATAATATTACCTTCCCTATTCATACTATGTTTTGTATTCTTTTAGAAATGCCTTAATCGGTTTCTTCTTATGATCCCTATGCTCCTCTTAATCACAATAGAAGCAAATTGCTGCTCTGTTATGGCATTACTCATCAAAACATATCGCAGACAGAGTTTCCTCATCATGGTTGGGCTTTAGACAAACTTACATAAAATTAAATAAAAATAAATAATTTCCTACATTTAATTAAGAAACACAAAATACATTGTAAATATTGTACAAAATCGTTCAAAGAGAAAAAAAATTATGTTTTTGATTTAAATCTGATGTTGAACAGCAATATATTACAATCAACAGATAGTATAATTACTCAGATTTGTAACAGAATATTAAATAATAAAATAATTATACAATTTTATAATTAGTTCTCACAAACCTTTTCTAAGCTAATTCAAAATAATTCAAATTCATCAATTGTTATTGAGATCGGCTATATATCGATGAATTATGATTATCATTTTATTTTCTGAAAAAATATTTATTTCAAATAATATTAAATATTCATATGATTGGTTAGAGCACAAATAATATAAATGGTATATTGATGACAACAATCATTCAATACTGTGACTAGATATTACAATCACAAGACTTCAATGTAAATTATTATTCTAAATAATTTAGAGAAAGCAATAGCTGATTGAATTGGTGAATAAATTCTTAATGGACTTCAACAATATAAGTGTCTTTCAATCATTGGTAGTGAGAGACAATAACTCAAATACAATATTTGTCTTATACGAGCTTCTGAACAAGTAGATATTAGCTAATGTTTAATTCATAAATGTGCCAATAAGTCATTAAACCCGCTTATAAATGGATGATATCAATATGTAGAAGTTTATTATCAATTTAGCAATGACAAACTGAGGTGCACCGAAGTAATTAAGGATCACATCCAGATATTCACAGAATTCGCCACCAAATGTCAGATATAGTAATATCCTAAATACGCCACTAATACCATGATTAATGCAATAACAATAATGATAAGGAAGTATTGGGTTGATATCGCCAATATCGATGACTTAATAGATCAACTGATAAACTTATTCCTAGGCACTAACAACACCATCTTACTGTCATTTGGATGTAGATTTTTCGACAGCCTTCTTAATTCAGTCAAATAATATATCTATTCGTCAGGGTATTTGGAGTTCAGAAAGATCATGATAGCATTTTAGAGGTACCCATATGATTTTTATCATCAGATTAACATTACAGAAGATTATAAGTTCCACTTAGTAGGTGATAAGACAACAAATTGCACAATATAGTTTGTTAACTTTGTATTAGAAAAATCAACCCTTGGCGGAGGCAATCATATAATTGCTAAACTAGTTAATCAATTTTAACTTTAATTTATCATTTTATGAGATGGATGTAGATGGAGATTTGAAAGAAAACCAAATAGTTAATGTAATTAATATACTAATATTAAGTTTCCTGATTCCTACTATCCCTTTTTGAGTGACATCCAAATAATTAATTGTTTGTTTTAGAGTTCAACACAATTTTATTAAATTAACAAGGCAATTACCATATAATTGTTGTTCAACCTCCAAAGATTAGCTTGTTGTAGAATATCCTTGTTTTTGGGAAAGAAATGCAAAAAGCATTTCAGAAGAGCATTGTGGGAAGGAATGTTGTTCTTATTAAACTAATTCAATTTATATTACTAGGATTCGGAAGTAACCATCGAGATCATTTCTCTATTGATAAGATTGATTGTAAATATCTTATCTAAAATAGAATAACTTCACTCTAAGGAAATTACATAAATTTAAGGACATATTTGACAATGTAATTATCCACTTACAGAGCTTAAATAATCACATAATTAATACTTAGGGATTTTTAGTATCCTCAAACAATGTTTGCGTTAAGTTACAAGAGGCTTGGAATTAGATTTTATACTAAGTTTAGTTGTTGAAACCTGCAGCAGAATAAATCACCTAACAGATCTAACAGATAATTAATAATTTATTTCACTAATAACTCTTGAATATTTTATAAGGAAATTGCTTTCGAGACATGCCATTAGGGAAGGTTAAGAAATTTAAGAAGCTTATCGATTAGAACTTTTCACATTTCTAAACTACATTCTAATATTTGAAATCAGAATATCTGTTAATATTGTTAAATCAATTCAATAATCTAGTGCCTGCATTCCATAATTTTGAATAGCTTAATAGCTAGGAAAAACTAATCTGTTTATGTATTTAAATTAAATTAAATAGAAAAACTGAGTTCATTGATATGTTTAATTTCCTCTTTCGTGTTGTATAATAGTATGAATGAAATTAATTTAGGATTTGATTACTATTAAGCTTGTTAAAGGGATGAAAATAAACCTTCATGTGAATAATCAGGAAGAATTGTATTGATCATAATAGATATAATATCCATAGTCAATTAGTCAAACATATTATCAGATGTATGAGATTATTTAAAATTAGATCCCACAAAATAGAATATTTCACATTTGCATACTAATTTTTATAGAGAATTTCTTAAATTTAACTCTACAAGGCATATAGTTTGATGAAACTAACAAACAAATAAAGGTCTCTTCAAATTTATTCAACTAAATGATAAAAGAAAGATAGAACATCACTTACATGTAAGTATTGGTTATCTTCCTGGAAAAATGGTATATTTATATGTTATTTAGCTTTCACATCTTCTAATTAGGTGACGAGGTATTGATAGATCACAGTCTGATTTTGATTGAACCATTATTCTCAAAGTAACATTTATCTTCTATAATTAGAGTGAAATAGGGAACACCTAGAAGATATTTCAGAGAATCTACAATCAATACAATACTCTAACAATTTGTTTCTATAATTAGAGTTGACATGCTTCAGTTAGGTTAATTTCATTAAAAAGAGATAACAAATATTCAGAATTATTGCAAGTGTTTGGGTTGATGACCAATAAGATGATTACATACCAGCATTAGTTGAAATTTATAAGAAGATAAAATTTAACATATCTAATGAGACTAACAAGATTAATCTACTAAAATATATTTGGGATCTAATAGGTGTAGCCACAAAATTAGACTAGGAAGCCATCTATAGAGTATTTTTAAGAATAATGTAATCTAAATTATAATCTAAAGATACCCTGATTTGGCTTAGCTATTGAATCCAGATATGTTATCCGTGTTTGCTAAAGATTATGATAGCTCTTTAGGTTTATTACAACTAATTAAATCAATATTTACAAACAAGTAAAATTTAATCATATATTAAGGAATACTAGATTGAATAATGAGAACATTTAAATTGTGTTGTATCAAATATATGGTAAGGCAATAACATTCTTTTAGATATTATCACAATACATATTTTAATAGGTTACTGGTTAATAGGATATACCCTCATCAACAATTAAACAGGCAGGAAAATTAATCTAAGTTATGAATGAAATACAAACCTCAAAATAGATAAACTAAGGATTCTTTCTAACTTATGGCGATTAATCCTTTTTGGAGCATTTCAAATAACAGTTGATTCTGATAATGGCACTAAGACCACATTTCTAAAATTATCCAAAATACAAGAAAAAGTTATATGAATTTTTAGAAAATACTATCATAGAATAATGTGAGACCTTAGCTTACAGATGTCCCATCGATTAATACTTGCAAGTTCTCTTAATTGCTAAAGACACATTAGATGGCATAATATCAAATAGTTAGCCTAAAGGGGAAGAATAAATTAATGATGATGCCAATATCATATTCTAAATATCATCACTATTGATTCAGGCAAATACATTTTTAATACAAGAGGCACTTATAGGTACTGGAAATGAGGTGATCAAATAAAAAATATCTGACATTCAAGTCTAAGGAAAAGATGTAATTATTAATATTATTATTTATATTAGCTATTTAATTCGATCTTTGAATAATCATATTCTCTCGCCTTAGCCTATGCTAAAGTCTAAAAGATTCAATAAGCAGTGCCTGACCTTATTTTCGTTGTATCACTATTCAACCCATTATAAGTAAGAAATATATCTATCTAAAAGTACCAAGGATAATTTGTATTTCTAGTTTAGCAATCAAATTTGGATAATCAAGCATAATTGATGGATCTCATTGGATAAGCCTTTGTTCGTAAATCATTTAAAAATATAATTAGATCTTGAAGTCAAAATACACCCACAGGCATAATCAAACTTCACTAAAAAGCTCAGAAATGTCATAGATATCGTAAATGACAAACTTTCTAAAAATTGATTTATTTAAAAAAAATTTATAAATATGATGAAGAATAAAAAAATGTATCAAATCCGTTATCTAGATAGATGATACTTATTCCATAATACTAAAATATTAGTTAAGATTACATGATTAACCGGTCACTTATTTGATAACTTCTATTGAATCATAATTATCTATTTCTTGATATATTATCTGATTATTTTTTAGCACAATAATCTAACCCCATATCAGCAAACCTTAAATGTAATACCCATTTTCAAAATACCATGTACTATGTATCATTCCCCTTCCACTGAGCTAATAATCTTGCGAGTATCCTCTAACAATATAATCTTTTTCAATCTTTATGTTGTAATAATTGTTTTTTCTATTCATTTTTTATAACTAACAAAATAATATAATTTTAGACCTCTTTTGGTGCCATATCTACACATAATTTTTTTTCCATTATCTTCTATAATAATAGTGGATTTACTGAAACTTAATATAAAATATTAACAAAAAAATTACGTTTGAAACGATAAAATTTCTCTTATTTTCAGTACGAACACCTTAAAATCTTAATATTAAAATCAATAAATTACTTCTTTTTAAGATCCACCAATGTATATTCGCGTAGTCCTAATATATTTTTTTGCTCACCCTGGATTACTTATAATTAATTGTTCTATTAAAATTCATCATTCTAATTTACTTTATGATTTTCTTATTGTTTAAATAATATAACCTAATCATTAATATTTTACTTTCTCTAATTCTATTAATCTATTTCCTTTTGTCTTGAATAAATGTGCGATTGTAGCACTAGTATTTTAAATTTTACTTTATTCTCTAGTCAATACATTTGAAATTATGTCAACTTTTTCTATGATCTAATCAACTAAACTTGTATCAAGATGATTATTTAATTGTTTTTCAATGAAATGATTTAATCTATCTGTTAAATAATTCTCAACTATCTAGAAGGAAGTGAATAACTTTCTAAGTTTTCTTTATAGATTTAATATCAATTATTTGGTTTGGGATTGTTTCTTATAATTTGTTTCAAACAAATCATATGATTGTTACTAGAATGATTCAATGTCCCAATATTTATCCAAGTCGCATACAGAGCAAATGGGGTTGCCGTCACCAAACCCAATTACAACCTATCTATGAATATCACAAATTTTTTTATGCATAATTATTTTTATGAAAATATATAATTATTGCATAATTTCACTACCCATCATATTGAATTCAAGCATTTAATCATATATATTATTATGATATATAATTTTTACTAATTTTAATGATAGTTCAATCTTACTTCTTTTTCAAATTGTGTCGAGCTAAGAACTAACGTTCTAAAAATTAATTGTAGATAATTTTTAAAAAAATAATAAACATAAAAAAGAATGTTATTCAAAAAATCATATGTCTAGAAAAATGATACTTATTCCATAATACTAAAAAACATTTAATTGGATATAAATACATTATTATCCTGAAGATTATCTTATAATTTCTATTGAATCATAATTATCAATTTCAAGATATTCTATCTCGTCATTTTAGTATAGAATAATCTGACCCCAAATCAATAAACCTTAGATATAATATCCATTTTCAAAATAAAATGAACTAAAGACTATTCCCCTTCCATTAAGCATATAATTTTATGTATATCCTTTAATTGTAAAATGCTAATCAAATGTTATATGGTAATAGTTATGCCTTCTGTTCATTTTTTATAACTAATTATAAAAATGATACCTCATCTGGTGCCATATCTACACATAATTTTTTCTCAATTATCGTTTATAACAAATGGTTATTTATAAGCAAAGCTTGAATAATATTTTATATAAAATTACGATCCATAGAATTATAAAAGTCTTTTTCACTAAGATATTGATTACAAACAATGATATTTTTAAACCTAATTTAAAAGCAAAAAAAAATACTTCTCTTAGACATCCTTCACCGAATGCTATTCGAATCCTAATATAGTATTTGGTTCATTCTAAAATAATTGTAATTAATTATTCTATTAATGATCTTATTATTATGGATTATCATTCTGGTTGTTAACCTCTTTATTTTATTAAGGTTCTTAAACATTATTCAATGCAACCTAATTCTTATGCAATTAGTTCATATTTTTCTCTAATGCCATCAATTTACTCCCTTTTGGTTTTAATATGTCAGCAATAGTAGAATAATTCGTATTTTAAATTTTATCCTTTTCTCGAGACAATACATTTGTAATCATATCAACTTTTTCAATGATTTCATCTATTAGTTTTTTATTTAGATGATCATTCAATTGTTGTTCAATAAAATGAATTAAGCTATTTATTAAGTATTTCTCAACTACCTAGAAGGTGTTTGATAAGGTTTTAATTTTTCCTTATAGTTTTAATATCAATTATTTAGATTGGGTTTATTTCTTATAATTAGTTTGAAACGAATCAATCTACTGCTACTAGTTAGATTCTATGTCCCAATATTGATCCATGTCACATCTAGAGCAAATAGGAGTGCCATCACCAAACCCTATTACAATTTATCTATGAATTTCACAATATTATTTTTACATAAATATTTTCATAAAAATATATAATAATTGCATAATTTCATAATTGCATAATTTCAATACTCATTAAGAATGACTATCATTAAATTCAGATTTCAATTATTTTTATTCTGCTTATGATATTTCAATTTTTTGTAATATATAATGTTATTTATATTTTAATAAATAACTTATTAATAGGTTAAACCCTCATTCAATATTTGATTTTCCATTTCATTAGCCTATGATAAAGACTAGAAGATCCAGCATATAAATAAATAAAATAATATAATAAGATCTTGAAGTTAAAATACACTAAAATGCTAAGACATGTTATGAGTGATAAAACTATTGATATTTTGATAATATATAATAATAAATCAATAAACTAATCTGGCTAAATGATACTTATTCCATAATACTAATAAAAAAATTATTATCTTTATTTACATTATTACCCTGAGGATTATCTTATAACTTCAATTGAATCATAAATATCGATTTCAAGATATTCTATCTCTTTATTTATGAATATCATTATCTGACCCCAAATCAGTAAACCTTCGATATAATATCCATTTTCAAAATAATATTCTCCAACAACCATTCCTCTCCCATTAAGCATATAATTTTATGAATATCCTTTTATAAGGAAATTCTTTTCAAATTTTAGATGGTAATAGTTATTCTATCTGTTCATTTTTTATAACTTAGCTATTAAATATTAATACCTCTTCTGGTGCCATAACTATACATAATTTTTTGTCCATTATCATTTAATATAATTGTCTATCCATTAGGCTAGCTTATGAATAATATTTAAATTAATACGATCAATAGAATTATAGAACTCTTATTCACTAATAAATCGGTGCTCAGCTCTAATATTTTTAAATCTAAGTTATACTATAGAGTACTTTTTTTTGACATCACTCAGCTGGTAGTCAGAGAACCCAAATATAGTATTTCCTTTATTCTAAGCTAAGTTATGATTCTATTATTTTGGATTAACCTTCTTATTTTAATTCACA